>JACJUY010000832.1:163891-185659 GCA_014220935.1 Platorchestia sp. MABIK | reverse complement strand
GGTAAACCACCGACTTTCAACGAGCAATTAAAAACTGGTCGAATTTTAGAAGTTTCTACGTGCGTACGTATTATAGGCCTATGCGGGATCCATTTGTGCGCCCGCACATCTATCCTTTTGACAGAAATAGGTTCTATGATCCCTAATTCAAGCTGCTCAAGGAAAACATCGTTATAGTCACCTTCAATCCCCCTTTGGGCATTGTCATTCGCAATTTTACGAGCAAGATATCTTGCTAAAACGAAGTTATTTGGGACTTTAGCCAACAGTTGGAGGTTCCAAGGTAACTGGACCGAATATCTACCTTCTTCATATACAACACTACTCTTAAAGTCATCCAATTCCTTGTTATTCTCCTCCTCCTTAGAAGGTACACCAATAAGCTCTAGGTCTAGTAGTCGATCAAGTCCAGTCTGAACTTGACTCTCGTCTGAAACGTCCAATAAGGAGGTACATACCTTCGGAGCGTCAAAAAAGTTAGTTAACACCTTACTGAAACGGTCTTCGTTTAATTTACATTTAGCAACTTTCCTATTGATTTTCGTTTTAATTTCGCTGTCAAGTGACAGAGAAGGTTTACAAGATTTAACATCTACATTTCCTTTGACTGAGGTTGTAAGATTATTACCTAGCTTCCTAGTTTTAGGAGCAACAAGAGAAGTTAGAGAGGAGTTGTAACATTTTAACTCCCCAAAAGGCAGCAAACCGTTAGAAACGCGCATGACCTTATAGCCATTTACATTCTGCAATTCAAGTACTTTAAAAGTTTGAAGAGCATCCACACCCAAAATCCCTTGGACTTGGATGCTATCATTAATAATTTCAGTTAAAGAAGTCGACAAAGGAAATTTAGTTTTCAAAGTTTCGAGTCTAGCCTTCATATCTTTCATGCCCATCTGGAGCCTTAAATTTTTCATTGCGAAGACATCAAGCTCATGCTTCTCACTGTCCGGAAGCACGAGTTCAAAGCTGATTTGCTTACCAGTTGTAGGAACAGAAGCACCTACTGTGTTAATAGTTTGCTCCTGCAGATCCCCATCAAAAAAGTCAGAACCCAAGGAATCTAAGTCAACCAGCGTAGTCTGACTACCAGTGTCTATTAAGTAGTTAATACGCTTCGTTACACCACCATATTTGGGTGTAAGAGCTAAAAGAGGGCACATCCTAAGACGTGCCTTTAACCATCAGGTTGATGTAGCATTAAGAACACCAGTTTCAATGAATTTAGGACATAAAGGGCTAACATGAGTGTTAGCTTTGCACAGGGAACACAGAAATGGGAGACCCTTAACTTTGGAAGGACATGCACTAGACAAATGCCTGCAACTCAGATAGTACACAATTTCAATTCACCAGCCCGCTTCACACGCTTCTCGTGCGAATTGAATCGCCTACATGAAAACGAAGCATGGTTAGCTTGGTTACAGAATCGACATACCTTAACAACAGGCGGCTTACTAGGCCTAGGCAAATGTTGCGTTTTGTCCCTAACCTCAGTCCGGGGCGCCACTTCTACCTCCTTACTACGGAATACACGTGCCAGTTTAGAGTTGCTATTTGTTTCAAGAAGCGAAAGCACTTTGTGCGCATTCTCAAACATTTCTAAAGAAAAGAAACTCGCTTTAGAATAGCGCAGGAGTTCCAGCAGAAAAAAATCAGGAAGTTTAGGTTTAATGACAGCAGAAAGGAGAAGGTTTCCCGATTTCTCTTCCGAGAAATCCAAACCCAGCTTGGAAAGTTCAAGAAGGCGAAACTTAATCTTAGATAGGAAATAATTTATTTCGGCTAGACTCTGCACACTGGGACAGCTAAGAACCTCATCAAGAGCTAATGAGATTAACTTATCAGCATTAAGGAAGTCTAGCTTGAGCAAAGCCCAAGCAGACTGAAAACTAGTCACTTCATTAGGAAGTCCCTCTATCGAACTGTGAGCTCTCCCTTAAAGTTGATTTTTTAGGCAAATGAATTTTTGCCTTTCACTCATGCTAGGATAAGCTTGAAGGGCATTAGAAAAAGACTCTTGAAAGTGAAGGAAGTTAAAGGGGCAGCCTTCATTGTCACTGAATTTTTTCAGTGTCAACTGAGGAGCTCTAAAGATATTTAAAGGTGCATCAGAAGGAGAAATCTTAGACACACAAGGTAAACCGGTATCACTAGAGTTCAACACCTGGGAAGTGTAAATTAGTTTTTTAAGTGCTACAATCAACTCAATCACCTGAACCTCGTACTCTGCTCTCCCAGCTTGCTCCTCCTCAGAAACCTCATCAATATCAATAGGAATAGTAGAGGACAATAGTCTAAAGGACTGCAACAGTCCACTCAACTAAGGGATAGCTTCGACAAGAAAGGCAGTCTCACAGCTAGGTGAAAGTGTTTTTTTTTCTAATAGAGGTACTGGTACATTTTATGCCCCGCAATCTAATGCTTAAGGCTAAGACAGTATATTTTTCAGTTTCCATAATCAAATCAAATTTCAATGCTTATCAGAAAAAGGAAAGTTAAACAGAGTCACGTCTACACACTAGAGAGGACAAGTTATATCCCTTCAAAAATCATAGAAAAATACATTAATGAACATAGAACTACACAAACAGTACATTTTCCCACCAATTACACTTTTAATTTTACACCATTTCTATTTTTAACATTTACACATTAAAGTTTTTTACTGAATAGTTAACTAAATTTTTTTTTAATGAGTGAACCTAATAAAGGTTGGACGAGATTCAACAGAGGCCAGAACCTCTAAGAATTATAAGGTTCTAAAGCAACACAAAAAAAAGGGAACCTCGACCAACAACGCAACACCGGTTACACTCGTCTTATATCTAATGAGACTGAGACCGGCCCTCGCTACTCCGGACAACGGCTTTAAGTAGAAAATTTTTTTTAAAGTTATCACAAAAAGTATTTTTTTTTTAAAGGAAAAGGAAAAATTTAAGAAGAGAATAGATAGATTCCAGGATTTATCCTGTCGAATTCTAGCCAAGCTCTACCATTACTAGCTGACGCTGAGATCAAGCCGGCTGAATAGCCTTTTAGGCAAAACTGCGCAAAAGCAGCAAGGCTTACAAAATAATTTTCAACATAATTTTCGAATAAAATTTTCGAAAATTATTTAAGAGATTTAAATTAAGTATTTAATTACTATAATTTTCGAATAAAATTTGTGTGCTTCCACCCGACCCAGTGGACACTTACCCCGAATTAACGGGCCCTACTGCACACAAATTACCTGGCACCCATCTGGGGCCGGTAACGCTGAAATAATGATAATTAATGACAAGCGGAACATGACTAGCTGAGGGGTTCACCTGAAGATTTCGAAAATTATGTTCAGGCGAACACTTTTCAATGTAGCCGGCTGTCGAGGACGCAAGAGTCCCCGGCAGCGAGGGGCGGTTTTCTGGAGTGACGCGGAGCACAAAGGAAGATGCACCCGCTCTCACAGCTTAGTTCAGTCTGACGTGTCAACCTCGGGCAGACACGCTCGTTAGCTTGCCCGAATCCGTTGCTATGGCTTGGGACTCGTAACAAGAAGAGCAGACGAACGTTTTAGTGTTTGCATATATGTTTTTCGCCGAAGATGTGATGAACCCCCGCCATTGCTCCGCTTAGTCGTAAATTACCAGCGCTATTAATTTTTAGGCTGATTAAAAGGATCACAGCCCAAGAACTTTATTGCGGAAGGCCCTTAAATCTGCCTTACAAAGTCCGCAAAGGACCTCAGCGTTCGAGCAATGGCTTGAATTTCGACAAGTAATAGGTGAGAAATAATTCGCGCGTCAGGTAGGCATACTGATAGTGTTCTAAATTCCGTTTCATGATTTGAATTATTGCGTATGTTTATTCATTTTATTTATTTATTTATTTTTTTAGAAATATCGTTAAAATATATGTAAAATATTAGCTAGCTATAAAAATGGCTACACTTTCATAATATCTGGCTAATTATAGCTACAAAAATTGAGAAATCTGGCTGGAAACTGCTTCACTGAGTTGGAAACCCTGGGCCCCTGGCTCCTGACGGGTCGTAGTTGCCACTCTAGCTATAAAATAGCTAGATCTAGATAGTTTTCACTCGATCTAGATGGCGAATTTTGTATTCTAGATAATGGCTATAAATCTAGATAGTTTTTAAAATTTCGTAGATAGTTTCTAGCTAAAAGCATTAGCAATGAGTTGAATGCTAAAATGCGTTAAATTCGGGAACACTAGAGAGTAGAGACCGTTCCTTCTACATTTGAAACGTGTTCAAGCGTCGATCAAGCATCGTTCAAACGTCGTTTAGTCACGGTAGTCGGTGCGAGAGTTTCCGCCACAGACCATATACAAGAAGATCCACAACTTATCACTAAGCGAGTTTGAGCTCCGGCCGCGATGACGTAGGTGCCAATTGGCCAATGACATAGCCAAGAAATTGTCACGTGACGAAAAATGGGCAAGAGACTGTTTGAATCTGAAAGCAGCTGTGACAGAGGGGTAGCGAAGATTGCTGCAGAAATGGCCCCGTACGTACGGTTTAAAAAGTGCTTGATGGAAAATTGTGGAAATGATAACCGTCAATGTCCTGATTTGTCGTTTTTCCTATTTCCAAAAGGAAATAGGAATAACACTGTTAGCCGAGCTAACAGTGAGCATGACCTAAGAATTTTAGAGTCCCTTTTCATATTCACTCATAAACCTAACCTCAACAAAGACATTAGTGCCGTAAAGTTATCAATTGCCCCCACCTACTGACGTAATTCTGTATGTGTGTGTGTGTGTGTGTGTGTGTGTGTGTGTGTGCATAGCGTGTTTTGTTGTTGTATCTTAATTAGCGTGTACATGTGTGCTTGTGTGAATGAGGAGTATGCTATTGTTTGAGTATGAATGAAAAAATTAGGCTTTTCAGACATTTAGGTAGGTTTGTGGAATATACATATGATTTTGTTTTGTAAAATAGACAAATTATTTTTACCTTTTCTCCCGTTCCAGCACTGATGATGGAATTTTAATTCCGAAACGTTTGCAATAAATGTAATGTTCGTTTTTACTCTGGTTTTTCTTTTTATTCGTATAAATATTAACATGTGTGCATGTGCGTTTGTTCAAATATATGTACACACGTACATGCATGGATATATCTGTGTGTGTGTGTATGTACTGTGTGTAGGTCTACGTATATCAAAATAAGCATTTATATATATTTTTATTTATATTTTTTTGCTTGAAAACCATCCAGTAAATAAATTTATTGCACTCGCAAAAGGATTCAAAAATAGATCTATCACTTCCCCAGAGAGTATTTCAGTGAATATAAAATGAAAAATATAAATAGATAAATGAAATAAGCCACAATTTGATCATATAAATTTTTAAAAAAATATCTTTCTGTCCGTACGTTGAACAAGCTATGAATTTTCATTTTGAGTGAATGTTTGCTTACCTCTTCCAGCCAAAATTTTGTTGATACTTGCTACTCATAAGTAATATCCTGCTTACACTGTATCTCCATGTTATCCCATGTACCCATGTCTGTATGATGTTGCGGAGAATACTGAAAAAATGTGAGATACGAGATGTTCTTTTTGTTTGTTTGTTGTTCCTCGACTGTGACTTGAGTTTTCTTAAAATTTCTGTTAGGAAATTAAAACCCATTTCATTTTTGCGTTTTTCGAAGTCTTTTTTTTCTTTTACTTATTTTTTCTTCATATTATTTCTCACGATTACGCTGAGCTCGACCGTCATTTTAGATGTAGGAAAAGCAAGATTGTTTTTTATGCTAGTCATTTTTTTATATTCAATTTCAATACGTATATATATGAGTAAGTGGTTGTATGAGTGTATGTGTACGCACGACGTGTATCTATATGTGTGTACACATGTACATATGTATGTTCATATATTTACTCACACACATGTATACATAAACACATATATATAAATAAATGTAAATAATTTAAAAATAATATAAAAATATAAATATATATAAAAATATATGTATATGGCTATTTCAAACTTTTTCACCAACCACACAACCTCGAGATCCATTACATTTAACTCAATGCTCTGCGACCAGTTCACGCTGATCCATAGTTCAGAAATGAACATCTTTATTGCACTTGCTTAGTGATTCAAAAATGGATCTATCTCTACCCCAGAGGGCGTTTCTGTGAATAGAAAAGATAAAAATGTAAACACACAAATGAAGTAAAGCGCAATTTGAGCATATGACCATTCAAAAAATTATCTGTCTGTCCGTGTGTTTAACAAGGTACGAATTTCATTTGCCGCGTATGTTTGTTTACGCGTTTCTATATGTGCGTGTTGTGTTGGGTGATGTTTTTTATTAATTACTTTGTGACTAAGCTTTTCTCCATATTTGATGATCATTTACGACGGAGTTTCAATTTGCTTCGGTGAAGCGTTTTTTGTTTTTTCTTATTTTGTTTCAACTAATAATTTAGAAATTTCAGAAAATTCGTTAGTAGTATTTAAATTAGTTACAAGCTGTCAGCCATCTCTTGGGGTATCAAATATCCAAAAGATAATAAGTTTTATTTAATCAGCCCTTGACAGGGTTAATCAATTAGCACGCCTCGTACGTATGGTTTGTCTTTTAGTACACCTCGTATGGTTTTCAATTAGTATGCCTCGTATAGTTTGTCTACTAGTGCACCTCGTATAGTTTGTCTGTTAGTACGCCTCGTATAGTTTGTCTATTAGTACGCCTCGTATAGTTTGTCTATTAGTACGCCTCGTATAGTTTGTCTATTAAAACGCCTAGTATAGTTTGTCTATTAGTACGCCTTGTGTAGTTTGTTTATTAGTACGCCTCGTATGGTTTGTCTATTAAAACGCCTCGTATAGTTTGTCTATTAAAACGCCTCGTATAGTTTGTCTATTAAAACGCCTCGTATAGTTTGTCTATTAGTACGCCTCGTATAGTTTGTCTATTAAAACGCCTGGTATAGTTTTTCTATTAGTACGCCTTGTGTAGTTTGTTTATTAGTACACCTCGAATAGTTTGTCTATTAGTACACCTCGTGTAGTTTGTCTATTAATGCACCTCGTATAGTCTGTCTTTTAGTTCGTCTCGTTTGGTGCGTTTGTCTAAGGACATCTTATATTATGAAATTTTCAGAAGCCAATATACTGGCATGCCTTTCATGAGTCAATTTTTTGGAAGTAAACGGTTTCCTTTTTTAATATTCGAAAAACTTTTTTCAGGATCGCCCAGCCCCCACAAATAACAAAAAACTGAATAAATGAACTCTGTGCTCTAGAGCAAGCGTATTCTTCATATATTAGAAAATGGAAGAGAGACATTTTGTCTTCATCACGGTGGTGCTACATTGTATAAATTTTTATCGTTTCACAAAATCCGTCCCTCAAAGACAACACAATTTTCAATGGAGCAAAAGATGTGATTGACAGCGCCTGCCAGAGGTCCTGTGAACAGGCCGAAACACGGAGGTCCAGGCCATACATGCGCTGTCACGCTCACAAAACGCGCTTCAGGTTTCCCAAAGCACCGTAATGAGCTGAGGTCAGTTCATAGTTTGTTAGGCCGGCGTTTGTGACCATTGTGCCACACTCTTTAGATATTGACGTGAATTGTCTCGCACGGTATTCATTCATTAGATACTGTGTGTGTACTGAGCAAAACACTTGAGGGTAATCACTGGAGCAAGAAGATGTGAGGCCTATATAAGAAGGCGAGTTGGAGGGACCTAACATCACTCCTGGTACCACATCCAGCACCACAAGTACTCACGTCACCTCTTGGAACATTCAGCTTCAAGTTTTCGTCTCAACAGGAACGGAAAGTATTCAGCATGTCGCTGAAGCTGCAAATCTTGGTGAGTGAATCCTGAGTAAATGCCGTGACAGTCACTCATGTGCTGCTCTTCACGCATATTTATGTTCATTTTTATGTGTATGTAAGTGTTAGGTGTATGTTAATAATGTCAAAATTCAACATATATTGTATTTTTTAAGCAGACTAACACGGCTTGTGGTTGAATGGTGCTACATATGTTAGCTGTAGATATTCTTCAGTTAACTTTGAGGCAACCGTTTCATTGTGCTACAATACAAACATTTTAGTAAACATAAGACGCATTTGATAGGAAATAATGGTTTACGCATTTTATATATCATCAAAAATTACGATAAATGCGCTGTAGCAATCAAAAAATATTTGCCACCAAACGAAGAAAGAAGTGGTTGCCTGAACAGATAGTATGTAGAGGTACATACAGTAGTTGAAAACGATACTTTTCCTGCTTGGATGTATTAGAAATGTGCGTTGATGTCTCTCCTGAAAGCAAAAAATATTGGCGAGCTTATTAGCTCGCGAGGAAATAATTCTGAAAGATGCAGAGTTTACGTTTCTTAAGCTCGTGAATTAAAATGATTAACGGAATGTACATGAATGTTTCTCATTTTCTGATTTAAACTTGAAATTATGAAACACATGTGATCGTTTGGTAGAAGCTAAAACATTTTTAAATAAACCATACAACAACGTCCCCGTCAGGTGCGCTGACTACACGCAGCAGCCTCGAGCTGGTAACTTTTAGCCATTCGTAGTTGCGACGAGTTTAGCATTCGTTTTAGACTTTAAAGTTTTGCTAAAGTTAAAATAGAAGAACCAATGTGGTGTTGCCATAGTGAAAGAAATCGTCATAGTTTTACCCCAGCCGTAGCCCCACATTCCTGCATTAATATGCAAACATTAATTTCTTGATGTCTCCCCCAGATGGCGCTGCTGAGCTGTGCTGCTGTGTGAGTACAAATGTAAACAAAACATCGTGTTTGTATTCTGTACCTTGTGTAGGTACTGGGTGCATGTGTGCTGTGTTGAGAGTTGCATATGATCAAGTGTTGCAGTGAACGACAGCGGTCAATGTAAGGTTGCACTCGTTCTGTTCAGTGTTAGCTATCACTAGAAATTGAGGGAGCAAACGACACTAGACAGCTCCAGCAACGCTACCAGAGACAGATTTTTTCTTTTTTTCAGTCGTAGAGAGAAAATTAGAACCGATGAAGCCAGAACATTCAGTTAGCACTCCACAGTCAGCTCTAGCTTAGGGTAATATTCTCTCATAAGTTCAGA
This sequence comes from Platorchestia sp. MABIK, assembly GCA_014220935.1. NCBI lineage: Eukaryota > Metazoa > Arthropoda > Malacostraca > Amphipoda > Talitridae > Platorchestia > Platorchestia sp. MABIK. The sequence goes on along the minus strand of JACJUY010000832.1, from coordinate 176,556 downwards.
AAAATAAAAATTCAAATTTGAAGATGTCTTTCAAGAATCTTGACTTGACACTCGAAAATTCGTTACATTTCAAACTCAAAACAAGAAACTACATCGTCTGACCATTCAAGGACAATTCAACTTTTAAACCCATTCATTGTACCGGGTATCCCACAAAAATGACCCCGACGTTCGAATTGATTATATCTCCGCTTTGAATTAACGTATTTGAATTTTCGTTTTTCAAAATGTATTAAATTTTGTTTCCTTTTCGAATAATTTACATTTTTGAAAATTGTTTAATAGCCACTTTACAGTAATCGATTTACCGAAAGGAGTAGAGCAGCCAATTGTTCATAGGCAAAGTTTCATTTCTCCACACCAAATGTTAAAAATGATTTCACAATGATGTATCCTACATACCACCAGGTATTTAAGCCCTTTGAGAGATTCCAAGTTCCTAGTATTTTCAATAATAGTGTTTCAAGAACTGAAAGAATACGGTGAAATAATCCGCAAAACTCTTCGTTCATTGGTGGCTAGAAGTAATACTTGCCATGCGAAATATAGAGGGTACGTCGAAGGATATTAAATTAATTCATTTACTTAAACGTTATTTAAGGTAATGACTTGTTTGGAAACTACAAAGTAAGGAAGAATATCAACATTGTTTTAAAAACTTTTCCTTTGAACAATTAGTTTTTATACCCCTCTCAATAAATCGATCGCTGTAAAGTGGTTATTGAACGATTTTTAAAAACCTAAATTAATCGGAGAGGAAAAAAAAATTTACTACATTGTAAAAAAAAGATAATTCAAATTTTTTAATTTAAAGCGGAGATATAATAAATCAAAAATTCTGGGGCATTTTTGTGGGACGCCCGGAATATTGTTTTTCCTGTGTGTTTGTTATTTTTGCTGATTCCATTCCATTTCGCGAGCGTGAGCGAGAGAGTTCAATTGGACCCTTGACTACAGGAAAGCGCAGTGCGCAGCTGCCGGTCTGGAGGACGGGGAGGTGAAGTGCACCAGCTGCTTTGGCTACACAGCTTGTGTGGGGACAAGGCCCACCCCTACAGTCTGTTCTGATGGAACGGTTGGTGCCTGCAGTGGTGGTGCCTGCAGTGGTGGTGCCTGCAATGGAGGTGCCTGCAGTGGTAGTGCCTGCAGTGGTGGTGCCTGCAGTGGTAGTGCCTGCAGTGGTGGTGCCTGCAGTGGTGGTGCCTGCAGTGGCAGTGCCTGCAGTGGTGGTGCCTGCAGTGGTAGTGCCTGCAGTGGTAGTGCCTGCAGTGGTAGTGCCTGTGGTGACTATGCCTGTTCGAGTAAAATGATATTTTACTGCATCTGTTGCCTTAGCGACAGGAGACCAAAATTGAAGTCATCTTCAATGCTGCTGCGAAAGTTTGGGTAAATTGAGGCCAACCGAGGCTGTTGAAGTTCTAAGATTTGGATACCAAGCAAAGAAAACCCACCGCTGCTGAGTAAAGCATGCTCATGCGACCGGCAGTCCTAAACGGACAAAGATGACTGACATTATCACCGTTCCTGCTATGATCTTGACTTACGAGTTTCGGCCGCATAAAATGATTACCCAAATGCTACTCGTTCATATTATTGGAATTGAAAGGCAAGGAAATGCCAGGTGTTTCATCTATGTGTGGTGAAATTCAAAATGGATATTGGAATAAGAAATTGGACACTGTTTATACTTGGTAATTTGATTATTCATCCAACCTAACAAAACCCGTTGTGTTTTCATTTATATTTTTATTTATATATTTGCTTAGTGTCCACATCTGCAATGTCTCTGCCACGCTTATAACTATGGTTGTAATTACCGTATCTGTGATACGAGTTTCACCAGTGCACATGTGCATGAATGTTTTATTACGGGTACTGTTAGGGTGGAAATATTTGTTTGTCATCCACACCTCTAAAATTTGTTCTGGAATGGCATCGAATCCCGTCAATTTCGACGGGCTGTGCACACTAGTCATGTAATAATTCTGCTTGTTCCTTAGTTAGTTACTTAGTTACTCCGTCTGTTACGCTTTTATCAATAAATACGAAGGCCACTGCGGTATCTATGCCACACCTTGATCATTTGCTGTAATTTTTTGGAGTGGGTGATGATAGAATTTTTTCCCGGATCCTGCCAGAATACGTTAAGCTGGGTAGTGATGTAACAGATTAAGGTATGTAATATACCGATAGTTTACCATAGCTTAGGCTAGGATACTAGAACATTAGGTTCAAATAGGCTAAGTTAAGATAGGTTAAGCTGGAATAAGTGAAGCTGAGCCATGTTATGTTAGGTTAGCATAGGTTAGTGTAATTTATTTTTTTTATTATTTTGTTACGATAGGTAATGCTGGGTTAGGATGAGTTATGTTGGGTTGGAATAAGTTATGTTGGGTAAGGACAGGTTACGTCGGGTTAAGATAGGTTATTTTGGAAATTATTTCACGAGTCCACCGAGGTTTCAAATGATACTGACCGTGGAATTTTACCGGGTCCTGCTAGAAAATATTGATATTCATTTATACTCTACGTGTTCGTAGGACACCTTATTCTCAGTGGTATAAACTATTCGGTCGCTACAAACCTCTATTTTCCTTAAAATTTCATTGTCTTAAACGATGAAAGAAACTTTCTTGACGTGTTCCTCAGTAAATAAATATTGCCTTAATAGAAACTTTTGTTCCCTCCTCAGGCCTGCTTCCAGAATGGAGACACCAACGCGGTGTGCTTGACTCCCGACGTGTATGAATGCGTCACTTGCCCAGCTGGTTCAATCACTGCTTGTGATCGATTCGACCAGTATCAAGTTGATGCGTGCGTCGCAGGACAAGCTCCAATTTTGTTCCAAACTTGTGATCCTACGCTGGGTGAAATTTGCCAAAACGGAGCGTGTGTTGTAGGAACTACGCCAGCTCCAAACCCGGATGGAACCCCCGATGAACAGTGCATGGATGCAGCAGCAACTGACACAGTGACCATCACCTACATGCCAGAATGCACCTCAGGTTTGCTGTGCTCTAACGGAGTTGCTCGGAGCAGCATTAATTGCACACAAGGCCAATATTTCGACCCTGTGACGAGTCAATGCCAAAGTCTCCCCGTCGACAACTGCGCAGGACTTGGGGACATAAAAGCCCCATCGCGAACCGACTGCACAAAATATGTAGCGTGTAAAGGAGGCGTGGAGGTGATTGAATATGACTGTCTCACAGGATATGTGTACGACATAGACACAGAATCATGCGTCGACCCCAATGTAGACGACTACCAATGTGCAGATTTGACTGGGTGCACTTTTGACAGTGATGAAACAAGTGGATCTAGCGAGACTACAACCCCTGAATCTGGAGGAAGTGAAGCCACAACCAGCTTTTCTACAACCAGCTCTTCTACAACCATGCCTGAAAAGTGCACCGCCGATAACGTAAACGAGCGCTATCCCGTTCAAGGAGACTGCAAAAGGTGAGTGTTACAATAATTGTAGACACCGCAATGAGTACGATGAGAGCGAGATGGTGAGGTGCGAAGACTTGCTCTGACGGGAACGTGAAATTTCAGCACAGGTCCTTGCTGTGGAAATTTTGAAAATTCCAACCCATCTTTGTTGACGTCATTGTTTCACTCATGGCTTCAAAATAACGCTTCACGAACAAATTTGTACCTACGAAGATCTATCTCATGATTCCATGTTCAGGTTTTGCATGGGTTTCTATTTTGAAGAAATCAAATCTTATTATTTGAATCAACAAACAAACTATGCCACTCAAGAATTTTCAAATTTTGTGTAGCTCATGATTTGCAGAATTAGCCTAACTATTCGCAACTTCTGTTAGTGCTCGTTTATGGAACGGAAACACGGCTAGGCCCGATAGAAGTGCGGAGCAAGCAGCTGGTTTTCTCGGATGAGAAAGCAAGACGATAGGTAGGCCAGACGATAAGTAGGTCAGACGATAAGTAGGTCAGACGGCAAGTAGGCCAGACGGTAAGTAGGTCAGACGGCAAGTAGGCCTGACGGCAAGAAGGCAAGAATGCAAGTAAGCAAAACAACAAGGAAGTGAGTAGGCAGGAAGGCAACTAGGCAAGTAAGCAAAACGGCAAGTAGGCAAGTAGGTACGCAGGCAAGTAGGTAAGGAGGCAAGGAGGTAAGTAGGCAAGTCGGCAAATTTAATCTTTTTGTTGGATTTTGGCAGCTGTCGTCCTCATTGAGTTGACAAGATGGTAGTTGTTTAGCGGAGGTCCGCCTGCTGGGGTTCGATGCCAAAATTTTTCACCTAAGAGTTGTTCAAAAAACTACTTTTTGCATAGTTATGCATGCGAAGACTGTGGTTATTTTGCTTCTACTATATATTTTTTTTTTTTATGACAGGCAGCCGATGAAAATCTCTGGCAAGAACTTTATTTGTAAATGCGCTCCGTAATTGTCAATTTGAATCACACTCCGTAAAATCAAATGGCAGGGGATAGACTGAGTGAAAATAAAGAATTGTGGGCAATGATGTTTCTATTTAAAAAGTGATTGGTGTGTGATAAGATATTTAGTTAAATAGCGAATAGTAGTTGATGATGAACCATGTTAAATAAAGAATCGGAGTTGATGACATACCCAGTGAAGTAAATAACTGTAGTTGAAGACATACTCGGTAGAATAGAGTGTCCGGATTTATAACTTTCCATTTCGTAGAATTCCCAACGCATTCCTCTATTCATATACGTCCCATTATACATCACTAACTGAAAGTGACGCGGGCGAACACATGAAAACATTCCTGTTGTTTTAGCTACTGGGCGTGCCGGAAGACATCGAGCAACACCTACGCCTACATCAAGTCGCAGTGCTCTGGAATTCTTGTCTTCAACCCCGAAACCGCCTTATGTGATCTGCCTGAAAACGTCCCAGGGTGTGAGGTGAGTAGTCGTAAGGCTGCAAAATCTCACTGGGATTGAGAACATGATCGGGATTGAGAAACTCAAAACACTGGAAAATATCCTTGGGCCACAAAATCTCATTGGGATTGAGAATATGATCGGGATTGAGAAACTCAAAACACTAGAAAATTTCCTTGGGCTACAAAATCTCATTGGGATTGAGAAATTCGAAAAATATGAAAATTTCTTTTGACTGGTAAATCTCATTGGGATTGAGAAATTCAAAACATTAGAAAGTTTCTTTTGACTACTAAATCTCATTGGGATAGAGGTACTCAATACACTGGGAAATTTCTTTGGTCTGCCGAATCTTATCGGGCTTGTGAAATTCAAATACTTGAAAATTTCATAAGGTTTGAGAATATCCTTTTGCTGATTTGTAAATCTTGTTAGGTATGAAAACCTCAAAGAATTCATTGGTCCACTCGATCCTTATCGCTTCATTCTTCCACTTGTACACGCTACAAGTTTAGCAGATGCTGAGTGGTTTTCAATCTGCCATTTTGCTTCTGAAGAACGCTCCACTAAAGAATTTGTCCATACAAAAACCTGGCAAGTTTTGTTCTGGCTCGAAAGAGATATGCCGGACTTCTTCTTTCCGTCCATGAATTTTGCCAGCCTGAGTCGAAGTTGTTACTCTGAAATATGCAATTTGATGCCGTCCTTCTTCTTTTCCTGAACTCTATAGATCAGTGCTTCGAGGCCCGAATAGTGTACGAGTACAGTTATTGTCCTACTTGTGAAGACCGGCAACCTATCCAGCCAATTTCAATTCAAGTCGGAAACGTGAAAATAAATAACTGAAAACAATTGAAGAAATTAATATAAATCAATTTCGTACTTTTGTAAAAGTATTCAAGGTTCTTACCGTACTTCATAAGGTAAAATTCTTAGAAATTGTTACTGTTACTAAGCTTTCATGGATACTCTTTGAGCACTGGCATGATAGCCCGCTGATGGGTTGTTTTAATCGTACTCTGTGATTTGAGGGTATCGTACGGATGCTGTGTGTATATTTTTGGGAGTTTTTTGCAAGACTTTGCGTCCTATAGGAGTGAAGGTCAAATGTATTGGTTTTAATTGCGACAACTGTTCACGTAATGAAATTTTTTCCCGGACCTTACCGACAGAACCAGGGCACACAGTCATTCATGCAACCCGTTGTGAAATTGATAACACAGTACTTTTTTCAAGAGTCTATTGCTTATTTATGTTAATGAAGAATTTGGTAGGTTTCATTTTCCATTTTTTTACTTTTTTATCGATTTAGTAAAGGCCAGGAGATGCTTTCATCCTCCAGGGTGTAGCGTGTTGTACTAAGAGTACATTGGGATGTTACGCTTTTTTGGCTAACGAAAATATGAATTAAATATTCTCGTAATAATCTAAATGCATCGATGAAACGCCCATGCTGTTTCTTTGGTGGTAAAACTTCATGCACAATAATGATGGTAGGTCATACAGCTTTGTACTTGCGCGAAAGCTTTTCGACAGTTTTTAATTTTTTCCTTTTTTCACTTACAGGAATAACACCGCCGGCTGTCTCACTGTGTAACCTGAAACTACGAATTTTGAATACTGAAACCGAAAATTTATAAAAAATTCTATATCTCTCCTGCATTTTAACTAAAGTTTATAACATATTCCATTTCTGTTCAGTTTAAGTGTACAAAATCCATTTCTCGGAATAGCCACTCGGACTCATTAGAAGTCTGAAAACCATCGTTTATCCACCGTTGCATTTAGAAAATCATGTCGTCCTAGTGGAAAACAATAATTTTATGGACTTGAAAAGCCATCATTTGGTCCACATGGAAACTATTGATGGTCTAACTACAAAATGATGGTCTGGAAAATCATCATTTTCCTCCCATCTTGTTCACTGATTTTCGAGCGAAAAGTTAATTTTCTATTGGGACAAAATGGTGATTTTTTAAGCCGTCATTTGTCTACTGCTTTTTAAACGAAAAAAGTTTCCATGTGGACAAAATGGCTTTCCAAGTTGGTGATGGCTTTCCAAGTTGGTAGAATGATGGTTTTCCGAAAGGACGAAGTGGGGTTCTAATGAAACAGTGGGTAAACGATGGTTTTCAGACTTCTTATTAGTCCGAGTAGCCAGTCCGAGAAATGTATTTCACGTGCTGAAACTGAACAGAAATGGAAAATGTTATAAACTTAAGTCAAAATTCAGGAGAGAAATCGATTTTTTTTTTAATTTTCAGATTAGATTATTTTAGATTCCAATTTCAGTATGCAAAGCTCACCAAAGGAAATTTGACTCACAATTTATCTCAAGAATTTATATGTAAGATTCTATAGAAGTATCTTTTTTATTGAAAGAGTAAAAAAGATACTCCTATGAAATCCTGCATTTAAATTGTGGTTAAAAAATCGTGAGTTAAATTTATTTGATAAGCTTTGCATACTGAAATTGGAATCTAAAATAATCTAATCTGAAACACTCCGGTTGGATGAGAAATGATTTGAGTGTATCTTGCATCTAGCTTGAGTTTATGAGATTATTTTGGAGTGGAGTGTTGTGTGCTAATAGTAGTTAGCTCACAACACTCCATCCCAAAATGAACTGTTTTGAACTTATTATACATTGCTTACCAAATCAAGTGTTTTCTATTTATTCCTAACTTTAGCTGTTAGTAACTCTGGCAGAACTCATCATTTATAATTTGTTCCTAACGAAAAAGTGGAGAGTCATGAGAAGCAAAAGACAGTAAGATGCTCATGATCATCAGTGCAACGATTATTGCAGTCCAGTCAAAGACCATCAAAGTCAGAACTAAATGAAGCAATAATAATGAAATTAGAATTAATATTTGACGAAGATAAGGTCTAAACTGCATATCTCCTTCAGAAAGAAAACAAAGCCTCGTTTATAAGATTGACCATCAACATTTGGCCCCATAACTCTCATTATATGCATTATACATAATTGTAGTATTCCACTCACGGTAATAAATTTAAGGCTCACCTAATTCTATACATCGCTAGAAGTTAGCTCCATGACAAAAAATTAAATGAATGAAGAGAAAACGTTAACTTCTAAAAAAGTTGATTTATAAAATGCGTTGCAACCTTTGAAGATTTTACTATTTTCCACCTTGAAGTTTCTAAATTAATACGCAAACTATAAAAAGTAAACAAAACCACGTCAGAAGTTAAAAATACAATAGGAAGAATTAAATATGTTTTTCTATGACATTTTACTCCAGGCACGAGAACCGAAAGCTTACAATTCCCGGAACTACCACTGGCAGATGCCTTAATTAAAGGACAGTCTCTTTATGTAGGAGCTAAGGTCTCTACGGCAGTCCTTGATATCGTTGAAATTTTGATGGAGAAAATCAAAGATTATGAATCTGAAACGAAGAAATTAACATTTCAGAAATTCGATGCTGGTTTTCATACAAATCAACACGTGCATCCTTAGTAACGAACTTGAGGAGTAATTTTATTATATTACATAACAAAAAAAAACTTTGCAAAAGTTACTGCCAAAATTATACTAGCACAAAAATTCCCAGGAGACATGGGTACACGAGAAGAGGTAGTTGCACAACAGTTTGTCATTAAAAACAAAAGAACACAAGCGAATATTTCCATTAAATTTATTCGCGAAGTCTATGCAATTAATTTCAAAAAATTGTTGTCACAAAATTAATTATATCCCATTGTATGAAATAGAGTAAAATGTAATCGAATGCCAATGACAGTGGTTTAATGTGTTGGTTTTTAAAATATCTAAACATTAAGATCCTCTGTTCATATTTACACATGGGTATCGTAATACCCATGTCGTAATACCCATACCCAATACCCACCTCTACAATATCCTCCTAGCTCTATGTAACTCTTCATCAAGATTTAGGCCAAGAAAGAGAGAAGCAGGAATGAGGAGCCAATAGAAGATGGTGTATCTACAGTAAGTACATAAGTAAATAGAAGAAGTGCAGTACTTAGCCAACATTAAATAAGTAACACACTTGGTTATCATGAACTGTTCACTTCACCAAGTCCAGAGGGCAACCGACTAGCGGGTTTTCACTGTTGAAGTGTTCCCAACATGAATCCAGATAGATTCTTATACTTTCCAAAACATTACATGATACTATAAGTGTACAATAAATTTACTGGATCTCCTGTATCCGTTTAACGTTTATTAACTTTAAGCTTTTTTCTTGTTCATGAACTTAATTTTAAGACTATTTTAGATTAATTGTAAACCTTAAGTAGCACTTCAGAACTTAAAATCAAATTTAGTGACAGTTAATTTAGTTACAGTTAATTTAACAAATTCAATATCTTGATCTGCAAGAAATTCTACAACCCAGCTCTAGCGGTGGCTTGTCTTTGGTTTGAACTGTAGTTTACTTTCTCTGAATACGACCAAATGAACACACCATTTCAGCCAAGCCAAACTTACGTCGCTAAATTTCTCGATGGCAGATCAGATCGCCTCCAACCTCCAACCGGCAAACTTGTTCCATCAAATTTAATACTTCTGCAACGAAGCCTAGACAGCCTTCATTCTGCATCGCCGGCGGAATCTCCCCTGCAACCAACGCTGGGACGCCGGTGGCTTTTCGTTCGCTTCGCTGCCCTTCCCTTCCATCGAGGACTGGACGGACGGAAGATGAGAGGCTGAGGCGCCTTCCTTGCTGCTGACTGCACCGCTCACCCGTCCACTTGCCTGACTTTGCGTCCCGGCAAGTCCTGAGGCTCACGAGTTCTTTGGAGGTTCGTAAACTATAAGTTCATGACCATTTACTTGCCATTCCGTAAGCTGGGTATTTAGGACAACGTCTCCCCATGCATTCTTAAAAACTATAACTTACCTTGTATAACTTAGAAACTATAACTTACCTTGTATAACTTACCTTGTATAACTTAAAACTATAACCTACCTTATATAACTTAGAAACTATAACTTACCTTATATAACCTAGAAACTATAACTTACCTTATATAACTTAAAAACTATAACTTACCTGATATAACCTAAAACTATAACTTACCTTTTATAACTTAAAAACTATAACTTACCTTATAACTTAAAAACTATAACTTACCTTGTATAACTTAAAACTATAACTTACCTTATATAACTTAGAAACTATAACTTACCTTATAACTTAAAAACTATGACTTACCTTATATAACTATAACTGTACTTAACCTAAAATTAAAACTGAACCCTTACTAACTGCAACTAACTCCACAGAGCACGGTTGCCTGCTTCCTATGACTGCACAGTCACAGACCGCAAGTCGAACACCCGCCTGTCTTCCTGAAGTCCGGCTCTGAAGAGTTTATTGTTTTTTGTTGCCTCTAATTTCAATGGTTAATGTTTCTCGTTCAAATGTCGTTCCGACATTTCTCCCAATAAACGTACAATTTTTCCTATTACTGGATTCCGTGCTATTACTCTCCTTTATTAATCAACTTTTTTCTACAATAAGGGATGATAGCAGATAGAAGATGGATTGCAGAAGACTCTCCGACTGAAGTGAACTTCCGCTCCACTCCTTTCTCTGAAATTTGAGGGCTGAAAAATCATGCAATTGTGAAAGTGAGAAAGAATTAATTTCCATTAGAGGTTTCGAAAGTTTTTAGAAGTTTTGTTATTTAGAAGTATTCTAAATTTCAAATCCTACCTCCGTATTTCAGAAGATCAGTGTTTCCACGAGCATGGTAATTACCCTATTTTAGGGTAATCAGACCCTTCACGGGGTAACGATGGGGTAGTACTTTTTCATAGGGTAATCGAGGTATTAATAGGGTAAAATGTGCAGATATGGGGTAATTAGAGGGTTTTATGCCTACCGAAAGGTTACATAGCCATCAATGCATCAAAACACGTAGGAAAGCATCTATCGTTGCATTGTCGTCGTTTGAAAATACTCTAGAACTCTTTCCCAATCACGATCCGTATAGGCATCCCCATTTGGAACATGTTCAAAGCGAGACTCGTACGTACGCACGTTGCGTTGCAGGCTGCAGCAAGCAGCATACGCCTGAGCCCGGGCCAGGGATGCCAACTTAGCTAATTTCTCGCTAGATCTAGCTAATTTTTAAGTAAACTAGCGGAGAAGAAATCAGTCTAGCGGATATCTATAAATCTAGCTGGAAAATGATGACAGCGAATTTCTAGCGGAATTCCGTGTTCATGCTCACAGCTTAGGATTAATTGAAATAAGATTGCTTCAGTTGAAGAACAAGCTAAGCCCAGCGTAGAAAGTAAGTGTTCTACAATTTTAAGCGAGCTCAGAATACCGGTGCGCCAAATTTCGACCATTCGCGCGAACACAAACTTTACCACACTCTTTCTCCCTAAAAACAGGGTAAAAAAGGGGTAGTTTTGAATGATGCGTGAAAAGCGCTCTAACTTTTGAAAGAATGCGTCTATCAACTTCAATCTGCATTCAAATGAAAGAGCGGAAAATTTGCTATATCCCATATTGAACACACGACCACCACCCTAACGGTTTTCTGGAAAATACAGAAGTTTATCGATAAGCCTTTCCAACTCGCGCGCCGTCCAAAAACTTAAGTTGACCCGCTCGCAACTTTCGGAAGAATGCACCGATCGGCTTCAAATTACTTTTAAATGAAAGAACGGAACATTCTCTATTTCCCATATTGAACACACGACCACCACCCTAACAGTTTTCTGAAAAATACAGAAGTTTATCGATAAGCATTTCCGACTCGCGCGTCGTCCAAAAACAAAAGTTGACCCACTCGTAACTTTCGAAAGAAAGCACCGATCGGCTTCAAATTACTTTCAAATGAAACAGCGGAACATTTTCTATTTCCCATATTGAACACACGACCGCCACCTTAACGGTTTTCTGAAAAATACAGAAGTTTATCGATAAGCCTTTCCGACTCGCGCGTCGTCCAAAAACACAAGTTGACCCGCTCGTATCTTTCGAAAGAATGCACCGATCGGCTTTAAATTACTCTCAAATGAAAGAGCGGAACATTCTATATTTCAAATATCGAACACACGACACCGGCTAGCCATTTTTGAGAACCCATCTTACATCCTTCCCGAATTACCCTGACAAAAGGGTAATTTCTGAACTATAAGACGTACAATTTCGAAATTAGGACCAAATTAATGCTCGTGACGAGTACAACATTTTTATGTAATTGATAACTTTTTTACGCCCCTGTGGGGGGCAGGAAGAGAGGCTCTCGTGAAACCTCAATAGTCGGCCGATTTGCTCTAAAATGCTCATTTTGATAGCGTTGTAATTTCTTGACCATTCCACCTAAAAATTTGAAATTGGTTTCATTTTAAACATCAATTCATTCTCCAACTTTGAGAGTATAACAAAAGTCTCATACGCTTCCTGGGGATAAAAGAGAGCAACGTTCTCCTAGCCCAAAAATTCGCGCTGACGGATGCCGTGGTCACGTTAGTTATGAGGCGCTGTTGCAACGTGCTGGTCAAACCCTTGTCGTTTTCAGCCCTTTACATGCATCGTGTGCGTTCGAATCCCGGCTCTTGGTGAAGTTTTTTTCTCGCTTGTAAAATTATAGTTTCCACGGTTTTTGGTCACGCAGACTTTTGTGTGGCAATATTATAAGCACGGAAACGTCATCATTTCGTTGCATGATGTAAAACATGTTTTCCGAATCCCTTGATTGGAAAACCAGTCCATGCATTGTAATAAAAATATAACATGAAATATCAGAATATTACCATTCTTGGTTAA
>JACJUY010000832.1:133290-155412 GCA_014220935.1 Platorchestia sp. MABIK | reverse complement strand
GGCACCTCCACTGCAGGCACTACCACTGCAGGCACCACCACTGCAGGCACCAACCGTTCCATCAGAACAGACTGTAGGGGTGGGCCTTGTCCCCACACAAGCTGTGTAGCCAAAGCAGCTGTCGCACTTCACCTCCCCGTCCTCCAGACCGGCAGCTGCGCACTGTGCCTTCCTGTAGTCAAGGGTCCAATTGAACTCTCTCGCTCACGCTCGCGAAATGGAATGGAATCAGCAAAAATAACAAACACACAGGAATAACAATATACCGGTTGTCCCACAAAAATGCCCCTGAATGTTTAATTGATTATATCTCCGCTTTAAATTAAGATATTTGAATTATCTTATTTTTTACAATATAGTAAATTTTTTTCCTTTTCGAATGATTTAAGATTTTGATAATCGTTTAATAACCCCTTTACAGCGATCGATTTACTGAAAGGGGTATAAAAACTAATTGTTCAAAGGAATAGTTTTTAAAACAATGTTGATATTCTTCCTCACTTTGTAGTTTCCAAACAAATCGTTACCTTAAATAACGTTTAAGTAAATGAAGTAATTTAATATCCTTCGACGTACCCTCTATTTTTCTCAAGGCAAGTAATACTTCTAGCCACCAATGAACGAAGAGTTTGGCGGATTATTTCACCGTTTTCTTTCAGTTCTTGAAATCTTATTATTGAAAATACTTGGAACTTGGAATCTCTCAAAGGGCTTAAATACCTGGTGGTATGTAGGATACATCATTGTGAAATTATTTTCAAAAGTAGGTGTGGAGAAATGAAACTTTGCCTTTGAACTATTAGCTGCTTTACCCCTTTCGGTAAATCGATCACTGTAAAGTGGCTATTAAATGATTTTCAAAAACGTAAATTATTCGAATAGGAAACAAAATTTAATACATTTTGAAAAACGACAATTCAAATACGTTAATTTAAAGCGGAGATATAATCAATTCGAACGTCGGGGTCATTGTTGTGGGACACTCGGTATAATGAATTACTATTATAAAAGTAGCCGCGTCCGTCCGTCTGTGTGACCCCCTCTTCTAATCGATAGCTTTCATAGCAACAAGGGTGAAGCTTGAGAAATACAAGAAATTATTCTATTGCATTATTTTTCTGTGGCGATTCAATTCGCTCTCACCCGCATTATGTTATCCATTATACACAATCGCTTTATTTTTACACACATAGAAATTTTCATTGGAACTTCATCTGTTGAATTTCCGCGTGTTGCTTTGATATTTTTATTTGATAATGCGAAAAGGAATGTTTTAAATTCGTTTGACCGATAGTAACCTGGCTACCACTTAGCATAAGGTCCAAGATTTTGAAATTTGAGTTATTGTTTTCGAAATAGTGATTTTCTTGAAAAGCTTCGAAGAGATAATAGACGACATTTCAGAATAAAATTCCGGCAAAAAACGCCACCAAAGATAGAAATGTGTCCAACCGCAAGAGAGAAGCAGCAAGACTTCTACAGCAAGAAAAATGCCGAAGACGATCGGATGAACAACGCGAAATGGTAAGACGAATCAATGCAGCTCGCCAACGAGAAGCTAGAGCTAACTTGGCCCTTGAACGGCGTTTGAATAATCGTTAATAAAATTTAAAATTTGATAATTGACAGATTTCAAATGACCCATATTTAACACATCAATTATTTAGATTGGGTAGACAGTAGAATTGCAATTCACGGCATTGCACTAGTTGGTTTAAAAATTGAATTGGCCTCGAATGGTCAGACGATGTAGTTTCTTGTTTTGAATTTGAAATGGAACGAATTTTTGAGTGTCAAGTCAAGATTCTTGAAAGACATCTTCAAATTAGAATTTAGATTTTTTTGAACTTAGGAGAGAATATTACCTTAAGGTAGAGCTGACTGTGGAGTGCAGCTAACTGAATGTTCTGGCTTCATCGGTTCTAATTTTCTCTCTACGACTGAAAAAAAGAAAAATCTGTCTCTAGTAGCGTTGCTGGAGCTGTCTAGTGTCGTTTGCATAGCCGTGTGGCTTGCAGACCTGACTCCATGCGGGAAACGCGGGTTCGAGTCTCGGCGCTGGTGGCGATTTTCTCTGTTGGGTATAGGAGAAAAAAAATCTAAGCACAATACCCCACTCTACCCAGGTGTCTGAAATGGGTACCGGTCTTTGACCGGGGGAAAGCGTCATGGCGTCCTGGTGTTAGTTATAAGGCATTTGAAAAACCAATGTAAAAAGTGATATGCATCATGCTTCAATTGGAAATAAAGCATCCGTAGATGCCGATGTTTGTTTGCTTCTTCAATTTCTAGTGATAGCTAACACTGAGCAAAACGAGTGCAACCTTACATTGACCGCAGTCGTTCACTGCAACACTTGATCAAATGCAACTCTCAACACAACACACATGCACCCAGTACCTACACAAGGTACTGAGTACATGCACGATGTTTTGTTTAGATTTGTACTCA
Source organism: Platorchestia sp. MABIK (assembly GCA_014220935.1). Taxonomy (NCBI): domain Eukaryota; kingdom Metazoa; phylum Arthropoda; class Malacostraca; order Amphipoda; family Talitridae; genus Platorchestia; species Platorchestia sp. MABIK. The sequence goes on along the minus strand of JACJUY010000832.1, from coordinate 152,961 downwards.
CACAGCAGCACAGCTCAGCAGCGCCATCTAAGGGAGACATCAAGAAATTAATGTTTGCATATCTATGCAGGAATGTGGGGCTACGGCTGGGGTAAAACTATGACGATTTCTTTCACTATGGCAACACCACATTGGTTCTTCTATTTTAACTTTAGCAAAACTTTAAAGTCTAAAACGAATGCTAAACTCGTCGCAACTAAAAGTTACCAGCTCGAGGCTGCTGCGTGTAGTCAGCGCACCTGACGGGGACGTTGTTGTATGGTTTATTTAAAAATGTTTTAGCTTCTATCAAACGATCACATGTGTTTCATAATTTCAAGTTTAAATCAGAAAATGAGAAACATTCATGTACATTCCGTTAATCATTTTAATTCACGAGCTTAAGAAACGTAAACTCTGCATCTTTAAAAATTATTTCCTCGCGAGCTAATAAGCTCGCCAATATTTTTTTTGCTTTCAGGAGAGACATCAACGCACATTTCTAATACATCCAAGCAGGAAAAGTATCGTTTTCAACTACTGCATGTACCTCTACATACTATCTGTTCAGGCAACCACTTCTTTCTTCGTTTGATGGCGAATATTTTTTGAATGCTACAGCGCATTTATCGTAATTTTTGATTAAATATAAAATGCGTTAACCATTATTTCCTATCAAATGCGTCTTATGTTTACCAAAATGTTTGTATTGTAGCACAATGAAACGGTTGAGGCAACTACAAGTTGCCTCAAAGTTAACTGAGCAATATCTACAGCTAACACGTGTAGCGCCATTTAACCATAAGCTGTGTTAGTCTGCTAAAAAAAAACAAAAATACGTTAAATTTTGACATTATTAACATACACCTAACACGTACACATGCACATGAAGATGAACATAAACATGCGTGAAGAGCAGCATATAAGAGACTGTCTCGGCATTTACTCAGGATTCACTCACCAAGATTTGCAGCTTCAGCGACATGCTGAGTAGTTTCTGTTTCAGTTGAGACGAATACTAGAAGTTGAATGTTCCACGAGTTGACGTGAGTACTTGTGGTCCTGAATGTGGTACCAGGAGTTATGTTAGGTCCCTCCAACTCGCCTTCTTATGTAGGCCTCACCTCTTCATGCTCTGGTGATAACCCTCAAGTGTTTTATTCAGTACACACATAGTATCCAATGAATGAATGCCGTGAGAGGCCATTCACGTCAATATCTAAAGAGTGTGGCACAATGGTCACAAACGCCGGCCTTACAAACTATGAACTGACCTCAGCTCATTACGGTGCTTTTGGAAAACCTGACGCGCGTTTTGTGAGCGTGACAGCGCATGTATGGCCTGGACCTCTGTGTGACGGCCTGTTCATAGGACCTCGTGGCAGGTGCTGTCAATCACTTCTTTTGCTCCATAGAAAATTGGTTTGTCTTTGATGGAAAGATTTTGTGGGACGATAAAAATTTTTACAATGTAGCACCACCGTAATGAAGACAAAATGTCTTTCGTTCACTTTCTTATATGTGAAAAATACGCTTGCTCTTGAGCACAGAGTTCATTTTTTTAGTTTTTTGTTATATGTGGGGGCTGATCGATTTTGAAAAAGTTTTTCGAATATTAAAAAGGAAACCGTTTACTTCCAAAAAGTTGACACATGAAATGCATGCCAGCATATTGGCTAGTGAAAATTTCATAATATAAGACGTCCTTAGACAAACGCACCAAACGAGACGAACTAAAAGACAAACTATACGGGGCGTACTAATAGACAAACTATACGAGGCTTAATAATAGACAAACCATACGAGGCCTAATAATAGACAAACTATACGAGGCGTGCGAATAGAAAAACTAAACGAGGCGTACTAATAGACAAATCATACGAGGCGTGCTAATTGATAAACCCTGTCAAAGGCTAATTAAATAAAAATTATTATCTCTTGGATATTTTATACCCCAAGAGATGGCTGACAACTTATAACTAATTAAGTACTACTAACGAATTTTCTGAAATTTCTAAATCACTAGTTGAAACAAAATAAGAAAAGACAAAATCGCTTTACCGAAGCAAATTGAAACACCGTCGTAAATGATCATCAAATATGGAGAAAAGCTTAGTCACAAAGTAATTTATGAAAAACATCGCACAACACAACACGCACATATAGAAACGCGTAAACAAACATACGCGCCAAATGAAATTCGTACCTTGTTAAACATACGGACAGACAGATAATTTTTTGAATGGTCATATGCTCAAATTGCGCTTTAATTCATTTGTGTGTTAATATTTTTATCTTTTCTATTCACAGAACCGCACTCTGGGGTAGAGATAGATCCATTTTTGAATCATTAAGCAAGTGCAATAAATATGTTCATTTCTGAACTATGGATCAGCGTGAACTGGTCGCAGAGCATTAAGCTAAATGTACTGGATCTTGAGGTTTTGTGGTTGGGGAAAAAATTTGAAATAGAGGCATATATATGTACATGTGTGTATATACATGAACATATATATGTACATGTGTACACACACACACATAGAGACACGTCGTGCGTTCTCATGCACTCATACAAGCACATACTCATTCACATACATATTAGAAATGAATATAATAAAAAAAACACAAAAAACAATCTTGTTCTTGCTACAGCGAAAATGACGGTCGAGCTCAGCGTAATCGTAAGAAATTACATGAAGAAAAGATAAGTTAATAAAAGACTTCGAAAACGCAAAAATGAAATGGTTCATAATTTCCTAAGAGAAATTTTAAGAAAACTCAAGTTACAGTCGAGGAACAACAAACAAACAAAAAACATCTCGGGTTTCACATTCTTTCGGTGTTTTCTGCAACATCATACAGACATGGGTACATGGGATAACATGGAGATACAGAGTAAGGCAGATATTACATATGAGTAGCAAATATCTACAACATTTTGGCTGGAAGAGGTAAGCAAACATTCACTCAAAATGAATATTCATAGCTTGCTCAACATACGGACAGAATGACAATTTTTCCAAAATTGATTTGCTCAAGTTGCGGTTTATTTCTTTTGTCTATATATATTCTTCATTTTTCTATTCACTGAAATGCCCTCATAGGAAGTGATAGATCTATTTGTGAAACATTTTGCAAGTGCAAAAAAATATTTATCGGATGATTTTTACGTGATGAAATAGAAATATATAAAAATATTTATGTAGATATACGTATATTAATATTTGTTGTATTGAAATTAAAATGAGAAAAATAGTAAAATAAAAAAGCTTCCTCCCGCCACATCGAAAATGACAGTCGAGCTCACGGCTACAAGTCAATATTCTCATTAGGTTGTTCAACATTTACCTAGAGGAATACCAACTTCGTGCAACGTAACGTTTCTACGTTCGAACATACGGTTATTAGTGTGATAAAATACTTTTTGAATTACCTAAGCCTCAAACTAAAGCTTGTACGCCGAGAAGTTGTGTCGCATAAAATTTAAAGTGTTTTTTAGCAAAGGTCATAGGCGACTTATTAAGAATTTTAGCATGTTGTAAATTCGTTAAATCATGATAGGTGGAAAATTAATATAAGGAAGAAAGTACTAAAGATTCCTAAAACCCTTTAGGAGGTATGTTTGTTGCACTACCGGAGCCTCACAAGAATGGTTCCTTGATCATTCAAAGTGGGTTTTCTCCGACGAAAAACCATTCCTCAGCGTGGTGGCGATTCATATGAAAAGAACAATTAAACTTGTTAAGGAAAAACCAAAAAGCTTTCCCTAATTGGTACAGTGCTTTTGTGTCGGAAAACCATAACCTCCTCCGAATTGAACAGTTTCTCGTCACGATTTTTTATATATCTAACTATAGATTAGAAGAACTAAATTTAAACTATACTATGCTTGTTTTACATGTAGAAAAATTATTATTTAAGCGAATTAGCATAAACGCACCGCAGATATTGGGATACTCGTGAATGTTAACCAGCTAACTTTGTTCGAAGTTCCCATGTGGAATAAACTTTGCATGTAGAAAATAAGTGTGCTTCGTGTCTGCCTCAACCACCTGGAGTTTATCTACTTTCACAGACATCAGCTGAATTTTGATACTTGTACACATCTAATAGATTAGACATGTAATAATGATAAAATTGTGTCAACATTTTTATCAATAGTCGAAATATCATGTGTCAACAGAGACTTTCTCAACATTACCCGAGTAGAAAGCAAAATGGATGAAAACATACGCTCATATCGGGGCAGTTTCCAATTCACGTAATTTGAAGTTCACTTAAATTCTCCGCTCAAGCATCGACTTGAGGATTTCAAAATTTTTAACTGAAGTGCATTTTTTTGTTTGAAACATTATTACAATTTCTTCATTTATCCGTTCACAATAATGAACAACTGCATTTCAGATTCGAATCAGGAAACATTATGTTAGCTAAGTCTTTTGATCTGTCATGTTTATTTCAAAATAAGCTAACACATGAGATGTATGAAACATTGGATTATTAAAATTTCTTAATTTAAAGGTCCTTAATTGATAGACAACCATACGAGGCGTACTTTAGCTATAAGGCTTTTGATCTGTCATTTTCGCAATGTTTTTGGCTCCTAAATGAGAAATACAGTATGTTGGGCTGATATGAGCATATTACAATTACGGTTTTTAATATTACAGTTAACTTTGCCACTAATACCCACTAATGAAATATCATAATATACGGAAACAAATATTAAAGAAAACTGATACAACTGTGATATTATTCATTATATCTCTCGTCTATTTAAGAACATTTTTAAGCTATGGAATAAGTGTTGCAACAGGCACGCATAATCACTTCGAACATACAAAAAAAACTACGTCGATCATAACAAAAGATTTGATTGGTCAGGAGTTATCTACGACATCAACTGTGCTCATTCTACGAATGTTCGGGAAGCCTTCCCTCAGGATGAAGCATCTCCATACAACGGAAACGTTGCTCTCATGATACATCGATGCCGCTTTGCAAGCAAGTTTAAAGTTTTCATCAATCGCCACTCAAGACATCTTCAAATCTCTATTTCTTCTTTTTAAAATGATATTAGTTGACATTCTAGGAGGCATTTCAATATAGGAATTCATTTAAAGGTTATTGTAACATTTAGACATATTTCCATGTGCGTTCGGATGATTTTGATATTTCTTAAGCTTCGTTCAAACGAGAACGTTCGATTGGCTCGTCATAGCCGTGTGTTTTAAGGACCTGCTCTTCCGTGAAGGCATCGAGGGTTCGAATCCCGGCTCTGGGTGGTGATTTTCTCCGTTGGGTATAGGGGGAAAATTCATGGCACCATACCCCGCTCTACCCAGGTGTCTGAAATGGGTACCGCCGGTCTTGACCGGGGGAAAGCGTCATGGCGTCCTGGTGTTAGTTATGAGGCATTTTGAAAAACTATTGTACAAGGTGATATGTATCAGGCTTGAATTGGAAAAAAGCATCCATAGATGCCGATGTTTGTTTCAAGTGGTTGCCCTGAGACCACCTGGCATGAGGGAGGGTTGGCAACTTAGCACTTAACCGTGTAGCGGTAGACTTCATAAAAGCCAGTACTGCGTTCATAGCACGCTGCCCTTGCCCATAAGGGCTCAGGCTGTCATATTTCTCATTATACCAGAGTCCGATTTTCTCCTGTAAATCCCGCAAAAACGCCCATGAAAGTTACTTATCCTGTGGCGACCTTCATTATGGAGAAGCGGCCCAAAGACCAGTGAACCATGGTTTCCTTACGAAGTTTTTAAGACGCACTCTCCCGCACTCCCTGTCATCTGCGGCAACACTCATGAAGCTGAGTATCTCAATCTGTTCAGTTCATGAAACCGTGCTTAATTTCTTTTTTCCCAGGCTGTAGCGTGAATGAAATCGCTTAGTATCAATTTTAAATGACAAGTTCATCTGATTAGTTCTTAAGTATTACATTGTAATCTTCATCTAAGTGTATTAATTCCCATTTTTTCTGAAAAGTCATGAGTTTGGAATGAAACGAGACTTCGTTACTATATCAATGTAAACAAGAACTATTCAACATAGTTTGTCTCAGTACAGGCTGGTGACAGTGGATACCAAATGTCCTAATTAACTGAATCTTAATAGAAAAGGTTTTGGTCAAAAAAATCAATTCCTACGCACAATACGACGTCGCATTGAAATGAAAATTCATAGAAAACTAACAAAATTATGGAAAAGCGCTGGAATCAACCAAATAAGTGCATAACACTGATGCACAGAGGTAAGATTAGTAACTACAATACGAAGCACATAACATCGAAATTTGTTATTTATGTTAAAACTTTTCTCTTTGTCTTATTCACTGTTCTGTTTCAGGAAAATATTGTTGAGCGTGATGCGCATCAGTATACGTCGGAATAACGCTACTAAGCATTTATGTTCGATTAGCTGAGTATTGCAGTAGGAATCTTCATCTTTCCTACCAGAAATATGTTAGGGCATCCTTCCTCTTCTGTGAGATGCAGTCATACTGAACAGCACAATTCCATTGTCTCGGAAAATGCTTTCGAAGGTGATTGACAATTTTTACGGAAATTATGATTGCACGCACAATCGTCGATGATTTTTGAGAAGAAATTAGTTTTCAACAACACACTTAGTTCTAATCGCTTTCGACAGAATGAGCATGATTGTTTTACTTCTGTTTGAAAGTTTAGTGTCTGGACGCGTAAAAGATTAAAATTTCATTTAGTTTGTGATTTTATTCTATCGTCGCTTTGATAATATTTTATGCTCTAAAGAACTGATGATGAACCTGGACTCCGAAACTATTGCTTTGTTTAAAATGGCTGAGTTTATAAGTATTTTCTTCACTTATGTACTACCAGTTGAAGCAGCTCGACAACCTTTATAGAAATTGTCTTAGTTATTGTGAAGGCTCTTTTGCACTTTCATGAATACTTTTCACACTTCGAGATGTGTCTCATACAAACCATTCTATTGAGACATCAAGCCAATCTTAAACGAGCCTATGATATGTCATTCACCACTTAGACACGTCAAAATTCCATCTCTCTGAAAAATGTTCAACGCTGTATGTTAGGCCCCGCGCCAGTCCAAATATTCTCGCCTCTTTAGAAATAATGTTCGTCAATATTTAATTCATGTATCACAGATACTCGCCAAGCCCCCTTCAATCCGGCTTGTTCGAAATTCGTGAGAGCGACGAAAATCTGCTCTCTGAATTTCGGAGCCTCCTTATCAGCTACAACCTAACTGAGAGCGACTAAATTCAACTGGTCCGCTCCCTGGAATTTCGAACAGCCTAACGGAGAGCGACTGAAAAAGCTCCCTGAAAAACTTCAGAACCGCCTGATCTGCTATCGAAATCTGCTGCAACTAATACTATTTTCTTGCCAATAAACTCTAGAAATAAACCGAGTATTATCTTCCCCGAGAAGAATACTGGCTCCCAAGAAGGACCAGTCGAAATAATTATCAATAAGGGCCGAACAGGATTCGCGCACCTAAATAATCTATTACTGACTCCCAAGAAGGACCAGCCTCAATAATTATCTAACTATTGGCGCCCGAACAGGGACAGCCTAATAAAAATAAATAAAAGAATAGATATATCTAACACTGTACTTCCTTTCTAATATCAGTTTTAGTTGTGTAACTTTACAGATAAACTACGATGAGAAAAGATTTAAAATTTACCCCTTAGTTAATTGCTTAATGGAAAGATGAACTCATTGGACGGGAGCTACTTCTGACTACTGCCACCGGCTGCTTCTCTTCTGCCTGTTCCCGCCGCCTCCTCGTCAGAGCTCTAAATCGGAGCAACTGATGGGGTGCGTTGTAGAGTTCTGGAGGCTGGGAGGTGCCCTCGGGTTTTGCCGCCTGCACGCCCGGCAAGTTATAGGAGGAACTAACACCTTTGGTGTGACATACTCGTAGAGGCTCCTCTGAATCGCTAGCAATCGGACCAACTGATGGGGTGCTTTGAAGAGTTCTGGAGGCTGGGAGGTCATCTTTTAGGGTGATTTCGTTGCGCTTCGGTCATCTTTTAGGGTGATCGATAGCGCAGTCGATAGTGTGTTGGCGCGGTAATTTCTAGTCCCGAGTTCGAATCCCACGAGCTCCTCGTACATTTATTTGATTTGAAAAAACCTTGTGGAGGACGTAAGCTTCCCGTACTAGATTCATTAACTGTTTCTGGGGGTTATTGGACTTTGAACTCTCGAATAATTGAACAATTAAAAAAATTTTTGAACAATGTTTTTTGTGTAATGTTCGTTTGTGTCTATATTTGTGGTGGCGCTATTGTACAGTATGTGTCAGGCACATGCTTTTGTGTAGGCCGTTTGTGTTGTGCCAAATTGTGTTAGTGCTGAGAGTGTTTGAGCTGAGCTCTGCGCGAGCAGATATGGGGCAGAAACAAATGCTTGTGGTTGGCCAGCCTAAACCTAAGTGGTCGAATGTAATGAATATCCTCACAGCATAGGGTTGATTGAGACGCTTGCTTAGCTTCGCCATAAGGGACTTCAAACATTGGGACATGAACTGATAAAAGGAATACACGGAAAAAGTTCAAAGTTGCGGCTTTTCAGAAATGAGTCTGAGATTATAGAGGCGGAGAATAACTACATGGCAGACCTATGGGAACAGTGACATTCATATTAACGCGGGGCTATTAACGCAACTACCCTGTTTCTCTCCGAAGAATATATTTATATGTCTTTGTATTTTTAATCACCTATAATCTTATTTATTTTTCATTGGTTACTTGTACGATTTTGTTCCTAAATAATTTATCAAAATTGTGGGCTATGACACCAAATCACCATTAACTATTGCCATAATGTGTTTGTTCGCAAGCGTCACGAACACGCCTGGAAGGCTCGAAAAAGTCGAGCAGTGGTCTGAGAGACTCCACCGAGGAACCATAGCGAGAGGTTGATTTGGCGAAATCATATAATTTTCTCGCGGTTCATTTGGCGATGAGCCCGCTTTATCGCAAAGTGGCTTCAAATAAAGATAATAGGTGCAAACCATCCTAACGTATCAGGAGATTGATCTAGCTTCTAATCATTCTTTTAAAGAAAATTCAATGGACATGAACCTCCTCGCATACCTTACTTATGGCCTAAATTGAATTTTTTAGATAAGGCTACATTGCTATCATGTCTAACCAGTATTTCTCTCAATAGCTTTGTGATATATGGATATCACCGTTTACAATAGAAATCAGTGGTCTTCTATGTTCTTAACTCCGTTTGTAAGTTAGGAAGAATGAGGCTGTCAATTAGAAAAGATGCAACGAAAACTACGTGTATGGAATAGCTTTGAAAATTCGGCTGTGATAGTGCTCTCGACGGACGCTTACCGAAGATAACCATTCGATCATGATAACCGAAGAGAATCATTTAATCATGTAATTTGACAAATGAATTAGATAATTGGATCAATATACATAGTTTGTCTCATTAGAAACTAAAGGCAGCGGATTCCAAAAATCCTATTAAAATGATTCCTGAAAGAACGAACGATATTTCGCAATTTCGTGCGTACGATACGACGTCCCACAAAGTTGAAAATTAAAAAACTCTAACAAATGGTGCGCAGTTGTGAGATTAATTATACCTACAACGGAAGCTCATAACAATGGTGGCAGAGCGGTGAAACATAATTAAACGTAGAGCCATTAAATCATTCTGCCAACATTATTGCATAAAACTCATGTGAGCATCCAAATATTTGCTAGAAGTCTTAAGCAGCAGTTCTACACAACATTTGATGAACAGTTTCCGCTACATAAATTGCATCAACTCAAACAGAATGAAGGTTTACGTCTAGATTTAGCAAATCCCTCTAGTCTACAAGACGTTGGGTGTAAATTCTATATCATTCAAAAAAGTTAACCACCAAAATCATGAATACAATTGGGAAACGAAATGAGACACTAACGAGCAGTAGACAATAACAACGGTCAGACCTCGTGATTCAAGATGCGGCAAATTCTGTTGTGAGAACAGCCATAACCATTCGATAGGAAATGAAACGCAAAGCTGTTTTATTTGGGCACAATATATTAAGAACTATTTGAATAGTCTATTCACTTACAAAAAAAATGCTATTCAATGCATGTGAAGCAAAAATTTCCTTTGACAATACCACGCAGTTAAAGACCACTAGTGATGCAAAGCCAGTTTAACATGTGTATTGCATGAAAAATTCACAAAGGTCGTAGTGGTTGTAAATGGTTAGAGGCCAGGGCAAGATAGATACCTTTAAATAAAATGAAAGGCACCAATACTCAAGGAACGAAATGAACAATACTCTCCTCCGAGAAAATATTTTGCACAGGTGTAACTCTCCAAACAATATCGTCAACTTTGTCTGCTCTCAAACCTGACACTGAACGGCCTTCATTCCGTATGGAATTACTGCTGATCATACCGTCGGAAATTATCTTGCTTCTTTTGTAGCCGTGACATGCTTGTTCGTACATTCTCGTCTTACTCATGTCTAATTGTCACAAAGAATAATGGGATCAAATTTAGCTCCATTCGCTTGGTTTTAAGAAAAAAAATATTCTCGACTTAATGTTCTACAGATACAGGAGTAATAACTCAATAGGACATGTCAACAAGGACCATCACTTTCAAAGGTGCAGCCAATCAAATCTGAGCATGTATACGAGTCGCTACCAATAGTCGGGTCAACGCACTCGTTAACTACTACGTCAAACACAAATCCTGGGTCACAGTCAAATTCAGCCACCTGCACCCCTCCCTGACACACTGCGAATGTTGTGCAGTCAGTCCGGGATGGGGCTTTGCCGTCCACATTTCCATCGCAGTTGTCGACGGGGAGACTTTGGCATTTACTCGTTCTTGGTTCGAAATATTGGCCTTCTGTGCAGTTAACGCTGCTCAGAGCAACTCCGTCAGAGCACAGTAAACCAGAAGTGCATTCTGGCATGTAGGTGATGATCACTGCGCCAGTTGCTGCTGCGGCAGCGCACTGTTGATCGGGGGTTCCACCCGAGCCTGGAGCTGGCGTAGTTCCTACAACACACGCTCCGTTTTGGCAAATTTCACCCAGCGCAGGATCACAAGCTTGGAACAAAATTGGAGGTTGTCCTGCGACGCACGCATCAACTAGATATGGGTCGAATGGATCACAAGCAGTGAGTGAACCAGGGCAAGTAACGCATTCATAATTATTGTTGTCGGGAGTCACGCACACCGCGTTGGTGTCCCCATTCTGAAAGCATGTCTGAGGAGGGAACAAAAGTTTCTATTGAAGCAGAATTAACTTATTGAATAATGAAACAAAAAAGTTTCTTTCATCCTAAAAGAATGTAGAATTGTAAGAAAGATAAGGTATTATGAGTGGCGGAATGCTCTCTACCTCTGAAAATGCGATGTCCCAAGAACATGTATAGTAAATATGAACAATAATATCTATAATCAAATCAACGAATATGGAAAGGTTACAAATTTTTAATAGTTATTCAAATTTTTTATTTAACCCTACAGAGATGGAATGCATCGCTTCTCCATTTTTGCCAATTTCGTTAATGTGAATGAGTTGCATTTGGATGATTAAGTCATTTGGGCGGCGCCAGTGGGTAAGTCAAGATCATAGCAGGACTGGTGATGATATTGGCCATCAATATCCGTTCAGGATTGACGGCCACACGAGCATTGCTCTATTCAACTATCATGGGCATTCCGTGCTTTCAATCATCATCTTAGAACTTCATTAACTTAGGTTAATCTAAATTTAGCCAAATTTTAGCAGTGCCATTGTAGTTGAGTTCTATTTGGGTCTCCTATCGTTGAAGCAAAATACAAAATTAAATTTTCCTTGATTAGGCATTACCACTGCAGGCACTATTGTGACGAATAACGTGTGAATTAATTATAGAAATTTCTTTTTCAAAGATTTCTTTGTTTTTGTTTCACGTTCCTGTAATGTTCTATTGAGTAATTTTTGTTGTTTAATAGAACTCTCAATAGTGTGTGTATGTACGTAGAGTTTTATTTTGTACTTTTGTGCTCACGTGGAGGTTTATTCGTTTTGTTTAGCTTCACGAAAAGGGAACTTCAGACCTCGATACATAAATCGATGGGAAGAAAATACAAGATAAATGTTGGATGTAGCGTCTCATTAAAAAGGGTCTTAAGATCGGAAATATTGGAGTGGAGAAAACCCCAACATGACTACCCAATGGGAACAATCACACTCAGTCAGTGTGACTCACTGACCTTCGTTAATGTTTCAATTTCGAGATTCCTTTAGATTTCTTTAGATTCGAGATTTCTTTAGATTCCTTCGTTAATGCAACTTGACTACAACTTAACTGTAAGCATTACCACTGCAGGCACTACCACTGCAGGCACTACCACTGCAGGCACTACCACTGCAGGCACTACCACTGCAGGCACTACCACTATGAACACTACAACTGCAGTCACCAACCGTCCCATCAGCACAGACTGTAGGGGTGGCCACTTCCCCCACACAAGCTGTGTAGCCAAAGCAGCTGGTGCACTTCACCTCCCCGTCCTCCAGACCGTCATCTGGGCACTGCGCCTTCCTGTAGGCAAGGGTCAATTGATCTCTTTCATTTACTCTCAGAAACAGCAAACACAATTGGATAAGTTAATAACAAACAACACATTAGAATAACAGAATACACAATGAACTGATCTAAGAAATGAATTGGTCTTGAATTGTCGGACTATGTTCTTTTCTCGTTGTAAATTTGAAATGCAAAGAATTTTTTAAGTGTTTAGTCCTAATTCTGGAATGGAATCATCAAATTGGCCGTAAGAGAGAATTTGACCAAAGGTAAAGTGATACCGACTTTGACATGCTAAGTGAATGTTCCAGCTTCATCGATTCTAATTTTCTCCACGTCTAAAAAAGGAGAAAAATTCTATCTCTAGTTGCAATGCTGGAGTTGTTTAGTGTCGTTCCTTCCATCAATTTCTAGTGATAGTTAACATTGAGCATAACGAGTGTAACCTTACATTGACCGCTAACTTACACCGCAAGGCTTGATGAAATGCACCTCTCAACACATACCATAGCCCGCTTGCACTCACTGCCTACCCAAGGTACTGAGTACATGTCCGAAGTTTTTTTTACGTTTGTACTCACACAGCAGCACAGCTTAGCAGCGCCATCTGGGGGAGGGGGGGGGAGACATCAGGAAGTTAATGTTATCAGGTCTAAGTAGGAATGTGGGACCACGGCTGGTGACAAAACTTAGACAACTTTTTTCAGTGTGGCAACATTTCATCCATTCTTTTATTTTTACCCTCGTAGAATGTACCAGCATTGAACGAAAGCTAAACTCATCAGAATTACGAACGACTAAAAATTACCGCCTTGTGGCTACTGTCTGGAGTCAGCGCACCCAACTTCGACATTGTGTTATGGTTCATTTCAAAATATTTCAAAGAGCCGAATGTTTGACTAACACGACTATTCACACATGACTCACTCACCAAGACTTGCAGCTTCAGCGACATGCTGAATGTGTTCTGTTCCAGTTCAGACAAAAACGCTGGTGTTGTAGCTGAATGTTCCAAGTGGTGGTGAGGGCCCTTGTGGTACTGGATGTGGTACCAGCAGTGATGTTAGGTCCCTCCAACTCACCTTCTTATATAGACCTCACCTCGTCTTGCTCCGGTGATAACCCTCAAGTGTTATGTCCAGCACACACACAGTATCTAATGAATGGATACAGTGCGAGACAATTCACGTCAATATCTAAAGAGTGTGGCACAATGGTCACAAACGCCAGCCTTACAAACTATGTACTGACCTCAGCTCATTACGGTGCTTTAAGGAAAACCTGAAGCGCGTTTTGTGAGCGTGACAGCGCATGTATGGCTTGGACCGCCGTGTGACGGCCTGTTCACAGGACCTCGTGGCAGGTGCTGTCAATCACAACACTCGTTCCACAGAAAATTGTGTTGTCTTTGATGGACGGATTTTATGAGACGGTAAAAATTTCGACAATGTAGCACCACTTGACACAATGTCTTCTGATTTTTTTCACACTTAGAAGCCATGCATGCTCTATTGCGCGGAGTTCATTTTTTCATTTTTTTGTTATTTGTGGGGGCTGGACGCCCTGAAAAAAGTTTTTCGAATATCAAGGGTCAATTGGGTACAAGATACCATTCTGACTCGGTTGTTCAACATTTTACTTGAAGGAATTCCAACCTCGTGCAACGCCACGTTCCGCTGTGCCAACATCCGGTCTAGGTTACAATAATTAGTGTGATGAAATACTTTGTAAATTACCTAAGCCTCAAAGTAATGTTTGTACTCCGAAAATTTTGCGTCACATCAAATTGAGCATACAGGGCGGGGTGAGTTATTGAATAATCTCATATTACCCCCTTCATGACCTAGGGGAACCGTTCTGGTATGAACACAAGTCCGTCATTTTCCATCGTTTTTTTCTGAAATTCAAATCATAGGAGTAAAATAATGTAACGATTTTTTTTAACTCGTGTGTTTTATTCGTCAATTTTTTTGAAATAAAAGATTTTTTTTTAAATAAAGAAAAAATGTTTTTTTTTTAACTTGTCTCTTCTCCTACTATCATGAAGTTACAGATTCTGCAACATTTTTTTCAGATAGCTTAGTGTATTATCTAAAGAATCACGGGAGTAGAATTTACATATTTTCATTCGTTAAATTTTGAGATTTTTTCATAATGTGGTACTTTTTATTTTGTCATCTCATTTCTGTAACAACTTTCAAACTAAGCGCTTTTTAAAAAAATTGCACTACTTTGGTGAAAACTGTAGGAGGAGTATCATATCAAACGGCGCTAAATTCCAGTTTTCAGGAAAGCCCGACAAACTCGTCACCTCGCTGTATTATGACGTAAGTGATTCATTCCATTAGAATGACGTAAGTGATTCCAAGTTCCAGTTTTCAGGAAAGCCCGACAAACTCGTCACCTCACCGTATTATGACGGAAGTGATTCATTCCATTAGAATGACGTAAGTGATTCATTCCATTAGAATGACGTAAGTGATTCCAAGTTCCAGTTTTCAGGAAAGCCCGACAAACAAACACTCACGACAAACGTAAGTGATTGGTCTTTCGCAAGCTGTAGCAGACGAATGAACACACATACATAGCAGTGAAGCAAATCGTTAGGTTCTGAAAAAATTCTTATAACATGAGCTGAAAAGAGAAAATTGACCATCGTAGCATTTTGTGGTAAACTCGTATCCTAATTGGCTGCCCTTTCGTAAGCTGTAGCAGACGAACGAACACACTTACAGGGAAGTGACGCATCTCGTTAGGTTCAGAAATAATTCTCTATAGCCTGAGTCAAAAAACAGAAAATCTATAATAATTTGGATTATAATCTGGACTCCCCTGAACCTTTTAAATTTCGTAAACAGTTTCTTTTATATTCTTGCTTGAATAGAATATTCAGATAATTTGAACCTTATTTCGTCATCATGATTTGGGAAAATTTGTGCTAAAGAATACATTAAAAAGAGAACCAAGGAAATGAGAAATGTGTGTGGTTTCACAATATTCTGTACTATACAAATCAGATATACAGTCATTGCAGTAGGCTTGTTTAGAAATACAAAATCAGCATTGGTAATGAAGAACGCGTTTTCTCTTTTGTAGAATATTAATTAACTCAAACATAGAACGTTCAGCTTCACAGGATTACCAGCACTGATTTTGAGTCATATATCGCTGGTCTCTTTTACAGCTTACGGGCGCTCGTTCAATTAGGCAGCTGGGCATCGTAGAACAGCGAGGTGATATCATCGTAGCATCGCAGAACAGCATTGGTCAATTCACCATGACAACGATACGAAACCGAGTGACAAATTCTCCTTGAATTCTTTCACAGTTTGTGATTTTCTTACACACTGGGGCACTTATTACAAAATAGCGCTCAGGAAATTGATAGAAAGCTTTTGCCCCTTATCAGATGAATGGTAGCTAATTACTATAAAGATTCATTCTAGGTATAATTAAATTTATTGTTGTTGATTGAAACACAGGGTGGAAGAAATTTTACAATATGGGCATAACTCTGAGGGAAGGAGAGAGACCAAAACAGATATCGAGTTTTTCTAATGAAGAACGTTTCATGTGCAGAAATCTTGCGTATATTTTTTTAGGAGCGAAACTACGAGGTTGCATTTCTTGAATATGAATGTGCCCACAACTTAAAGGCAAGGTTCATACATTTTTACAATTCATCTTAAATACATTGAGGAATTTCTTTCAGACTTAACCGCAGTATTCATAACTCGATATTTCTAATAACAATTGAATTCGTCGCGACGACTTCATGGCAACTGCGCAACGCTGAACGAGCGGCGACGCCTAGCCGAGGAGATGCCAGACGCTGACGACGAATGAGGTCCTTTTGCAATATTCTACTTAAAACGTTGTTCAATTGTCTAGTATCAATTAGATAATGCCGTTAAGTCAATGCAGCTAATTAGAATAGATGTTTCTATTGCAAATGAGATATTATAAGCTGAACTGAAACGAAACTAATTACTCGTGAAGCCGTTTCCACGGTAGAAGAAACAAGGTAGGTTTAAACCAGTCTTTTTTTCGTTGACGGTGGGGTTTGCTGACGTCACGGCAACGAACCAATAGCAGCGTTCATATTGCATCTGGTAGCACTGCTACCCCCAAATCTGGCTTCACTATAGGCCTAACGACGTTGCGTTTTGGCGACGTCATAAAGTTTGTTTGAAATAAAGCCTTTCCATTGGCTAACCGAGCAAGAGGAGGTGTATTTTCTCCCATAGTAATGACCTTACCTTGTTTCCTCTACCGTGACCGTCCCGTAACCATTTCGACAGGTCTGGTGCTTGAAGGTGGGACCCTCTTTTGAGAACTCGGGGCATTTTGGGCTTAGCATTAACTGGGGAGGTAGTGAGTCCTCCGCCTGCCCTCAAGGTCTAAGGTGAGGAAACTCTTTGATTATCATATATCTGAGTGACGTGTACACGGTAAAGTTACGTAAATCCCGTTCGAATCATCATCCTGGAACCCATGAGCAAGATGAGTTTTTATTGTTATGTCTTTTTCGCTTAAGTATCATTCCTGTTAATTGATTCATGCGTAGGATTGATCGTAGCTCGTCTTTGTAGTGTGTAACGTTATCTTTGTAGAATTACCTTTACTTCAGCTTGATGTGTTAGACAATTTTCTGTTATGTTTAGATGATTCTATAACTATATTTTAAGGAAAAAATTAAAGATATGGTTTAGATTTCTCAAGTTCCCGTAAGGATAAGAGATAAGTAATCGATGATGTTTGAGGTTGAACGCCACCAAATGATTTTAATTCATATCAATCACCAAAATTTCATGCGAAAGAGCTCAGGTTATTACTTACAATCATCTTTAGTATAATCTCTCATTTGAGAGTGGCAGCAGTTTATCGTTTAACATGTTTATCAGATTGGAATGAAAATAATGAGGACATGGGAAAGTCCCGTCCAACTTTGATGGTAAGAGTAAAAGCTTGTGGCATGAAAAACGTCACGACGACAATGATCATATTTAACATTTATCAAGGCAGTACGATATTGTGACCTACCTCTAAAGTGATGTTTAGCGATGGAATCACCACATGCAGGTTACACAACAATAACTAGCATCTAAATATTTGCAAAAATTCTTAAGAAGATGTTCTACTTAACATTTGATGAACAGTTTCCACTACTAAAATCGCATCAACTTTAACGGAGTGAAGATCTGCTGCAAAACTTAGATTTTCCCTCGAAGCTACAGTGTGTCAGGGAAAATTCAAATCATTCAAAAAAGTTAACCCCCAAAATCATGAATCTAATGAAACCATGAAATGATTGATGGCGAACAGTATACAAAAACGACAGTCACATCTGAAGATGTTTCAAATTATGATCTGAGAACAGACACAACCAATCGAAATGAAATGAAACACAAAGCTGGATTAATTTTGCACAAATTTATTGAGAATTTTTATAACAGTCTTTTCACGGAAACTAAAATAGTGTTCAATGCATGTGAAGCCAGAATTATCTCTGTTTATACCACACAGTCAAACACCACTTGTGATGTGTATTATATTAAATATGCACGAAGACCGCAGTGGTGGTATAAGCTTAGAGGCAAGGATAAGTTAGAAACCTTTAAAATACAATTAAAGGCAACATTATTTACGGAACGAAATGAACGATGCACTTCTCCGAGAAAATATTGTATACGGGAGTAACTTTTCAAAATATTTGATCAAGCTTTGTCTGCTCTCCAGCCTGAGGCTGAATGGCTTTCGTCCCGTGAAGAATTCCTGCTGGTCATACCGTCCTGAATTGTCTTGCTTTTCCTGCTGTCGTGTTATGCTTGATCATAAATTCTCGCCCTAGATGGTCGTCCACTAGTGAGCCCGATTGTAAAACTCACTCATTTCTAATTAGCAAGAAAAACAAGGGGATTAAATTTAGTTGCATTCACTTGGTAGATTGATAAAAGAAGTATTTTGGGCCAAATATCCTTCAGATACAGGAGTAGTAACTCAATAGGTCACGTCAACATGGTCCAATACTTTCAAAAGTGCATCCAACCAAATCTGCACAAGTGTAGGGTCCAGAGGTCTCGTCGATGCAATCATTAGTTACTACGTCGAATACAAAACCTGGGCCACAGTCATATTCAGCCACCTCCACGCCTCCCTGACACACTACAAATTTTGTGCAGTCGGTCCGGGATGGGGCTGTTCCGTCCTCAATTCCATAGCAGTTGTTGACGGGGAGACTTTGGCATCCAATCGCATATGGGTCGAAATATTTGTTTACTTCGTCTGTGCAGTTATAGCTATACACTGGAAATCCTCCACTGCACAGCAAACCCACTGTGCATTCTGGCTTGTAGGGGATGATGACCGGGTCAGTTGCTTGAGCACTGCACTGTTCTTCGGTAGTCCCACTGGAGCCTGGAGCTGGCGTAGTTCCTGCAACACACGCTCCGTTTTGGCAAATTTCATCCTGCGTAGGATCACAAGCTTCGAACAAAATTGGAGCTTGTCCTGCCACGCACGCATCAACTAGATATGGGTTGAATGGATCACAAGCAGTGAATGAACCAGCTGGGCAAGTGACGCATTTATACAAGTCGGGAGTCAAGCACACCTCGTTGGTGTCCCCACCAGAGTTGCAGGCCTGAGGAGGGAAAAAAGTTGCTACTAAGACAAAATTCATTTATTGGAGAATACGTCAAGTACGTTTCTCGCCTCGTAAAAGACTAAGAAGTTATAAGGAAAATAAAGGTTTATGAGTCACGGAATGGTCTTTATCATTGAAAAAAAGCCTTACTACAAACATGTACTGTAGATATGAACATTTATATTTATTGATTTGATTACCAAGTGTACATGTTGTCTAATTTTTGATAATCATATAATGATGTTCATATTTTACCTCAAAAAGTTGAAATGCCTCGGATTTCTTTGACTTTTAATTCCATTGATATCAACGAGTTACATTTAGGGGATTAATTTAAGCGGGCGGAAAAAGTTTGGGGGATTAATTTAGTCGGGGGGAAACAGTGGGTAAGGGTAAATCAGACCAGGGCTGGTGATCATATTGGTTATCATTGTCCGTTTTGGAATGCCTGCAGTATGAGCTTCCTATA
>JACJUY010000832.1:120166-132731 GCA_014220935.1 Platorchestia sp. MABIK | reverse complement strand
CCAAAGCAGCTGTCGCACTTCACCTCCCCGTCCGCCAGGCCCTTAGCTGGGCACTGTGCCCTCCTGTAGGCAAGGGTTCAATCGAACTCTCTCATTCATGCTTGCGAAATGGAATGGAACAGCAATAATAACAAAAACATTGGAACAACAGAATACACATTGAAATGATATAATAAATGAATAGGCCTTGAACACTTGACGATACACTTTTCTTGTTTTAAATATGAAATCTAATGAATTTTCAAGCGCCAATTCCAGATTCTTGAATGGCATCTGCAAATTTTGAGAATTAAACTTTTACCGACCGCAGGAGAGAATATTGCCTTGAGTTACAGTGATGCTGGCTGTGGCATCTTAAACTCACAGGTGCGTGTTTTTCAATCACGACCAATAATAATATTATATGGTTCATGGTGTAGGGAAATTGTGACTCATCTGGAAGAATAAAGATCAGATTCAGAATAAGAACATTTTTCAACTTGAACCCGGTATTACGTTCCGTGAACTTTTTTGGACCTAAAATTCGTCGCAGTGTAATGACGTTTTCCTCCACCTGAGAGGTCCTTCATCGATTATAATTTTCTTTCTACGACCAAAAAAGACAAACTTCTGTCTCTATTAGCGCTCCTAGATTTGTTTAGTGTCGTTCCCTCTCACAATTTCTAGTGATAGTTAACACTGAGTAATACTAGTATGACCTTACTTTGACCGATTTCTTTCACTGCCCCATTTGATTGAATGCATGCCACACAGCACGCCTGTTCTCACTATCTACACAAGGTACTGAGTACATACACGATGTTTTGTTTACATTTGTACTCACACAGCAGCACAGCTCAGCAGCGCCATCTGGGGGCAGACATCAAGAAATTAATGTTTGCACATCTATGCAAGAATGTGAGACTACGGCTGGGGATAAAACTTAAGCGACATATTTCAATGCGGCAACATTTCTCCATATGTTCATTTTAAACATTGCAAAAATTAACAGCATTGAACGAAAGCTAAAGTCATTGCAATTACGAATGACTAGAAGTTACGAGCTCGAGGCGGCTGTCTGTAATCAGCGCATTTAACGTGAATGTTCTGTTATAGCTCTTTGCAGAGTATTTCACCGCCCAACATGTTTGACTACCGTGGCTATTTATTCAGGAATCACTCACTAAGATTTGCAGCTTCAGCGACATGCTGAGTATTTTCTGTTCCAATTGAGACGAGAACGATGGAGTTGTGGCTGAGTGTCCCACGAGGTGGCGAGGGTACTAGTGGTACTGGATGTGGTACCAGGAGTGATGTTAGGTCCCTCCAGCGCACCTTCTTATGTAGGCCTCACCTCATCTTGCTCCAGTGATTAGCCTCAAGTGTTTTGCTCAGTCCACACATAGTATCTAATGAATGAATACCGTGAGGGACAATTCACGTCAAAACCTAAAGAGTGGGGCACAATAGACAGAAACGCCTGCCTAACACACTATCAAGTGAACTCAGGTCATTGCGGGGAGCGTCTAGTGGGAAACGGTCTAGGTGGTTAAATTTGTTTTTTAACTCATATTATAGAGAATTTTTTCTGAATCGAACGATATGCTTCACTCCCATGTAAGTGTGTTAGTTCGTCTGCTATAGCTTACGAAAGAACAGGTATAGGAGTGGAGTTTGGGTTACCCCAAAATCCAAAGCATCAAAATTTTTTTTTTTAGCGTGTTATAGAGAATTTTTTCTAAATCTAACGGTATGCTTCACAGCTTTGTAAGTATGTTCATTCGTCTACTGCAGCTTAGCAGGAAAAAACGATAAAAAATTTGGAGAGCTTTTCCTCTCACTTCAATTTTTGTAAGAAAAATCAACTTCAAATTTCAATTTCTCACGCATTTTTCAACCGATTTTCACCATTTAATTTGAAGAATGAAAAAAATGTGTTAGCTGTAAAAGTACGATCAGAGCAATTAGAAGTTTTGTCCAAAGTTTCTAAAAACTTATAACTACATTGAAACAGGACGGATCGTACTTTTATAGCTAACACATCTCTTTTCATTTTGCAAGTTGAATGGAAAGAAATAGTCTGAAAATTCTGGAGAAATTATGAATTGAAAATGTACCCAAAAAACCTGAAAATTATAATTTGAGCAAAAAATTTATAAATAATTTTAAAAAATCGAACGAGAAACAATGTTTTGGAATTCATTTTTACATATAACTTCAAAGTTTTAGAAAAATCGGACAGTAAATAAACAAGATGACTCATGAACTAGACGCTCCCCTCACGGTGCTTTAGGAAAACCTGGATCTCATTTTGTGAGCGGGACAGAGCTCATGTGTGGCCTGGACCCCCGCGTGACTTCCTGTTCTCATGACTTGGTGGCAGGTGCTGTCAATCGCATCTTATGTTCCATAGCAAATTGAGGTGTCTTTCATGGACGGATTTTATGAGACGATCAAAATTTAGACAATGTAGCACCACTTGACAAAATGTCTTCCGATCTTGCACGCCATGCACGCTTCAGTACCCACAGTTCATTTTTTTGGTTAATTTATTATATTATTATTGGTGTGTGCTGGACGTCCCTGAAAAAAGTTTTTCGAATATCAAGGGTTAGTTGGCTAAAAGTTACTATTCTCAATATTTTGTTCAACATTTTACTTTGAGGAATACCAACATCCTGCAACGCAATGTTTCGATGAACGAACATCCACTGTAGGTTAGTAAAATTATGTTTATGCTAATCAGTTCAAATAATACACTTTTTACTGGTTTTATATCCTTGGTAAAGTTAGAATTTAGTTCTTCCAAACCATGGTTAGCAATGAAAAGCAAGGCGAAAATCGCTACACGTATGGTCATTTTATCAAAAATGATCAAATAAAACTGAACGTTTCGGACTAACTGTCCATCTTCAGCAAAAAATCTCTGTAAAACGAAACCAAAGAGGAAAAAATTAACACACTAAAGAAGTATCTATTAAAATCTAAACTTTGAAAGAACACTAACAACGGTAAAATAATTTAAGAGGAAAACTGAGTAGCTGAATTAGGTGTTGGCAACATGAAGCGGGAAAGCACTTTCGGTGTCATTCAGTAAAGGTTTCTTTTTGTAAATATGCAGAGATTCGAGAAGGCGCAGATCTGTTCTGTAAGAGGTACCGGCCAAGATTTTAAAATCATGTAGGGAGACCGGAACATTGCACTCTTCTGCATGAGATCTAACAGAGGACAGTGGGGGGGACCCAAGAGGAAGACCAGTTTTGCAACTACGCCCAGCAGGCTCGGAAACTCTAGTCATCAGAGTACGGCAGGTAGAACCAACGAACCGCGATTCACAACGTGAACAACTGTATTGGTACACCAGAGATGAGCACAGTGAGGGTGGCAGTTTGTCTTTGAAACGAAATAGAGAACCAATTGTAAAATTATTCACGAGGACCATTTGAACTTTGAGCTGCCGGAAAAACTTATCAATAAGGGATTTAACATCCTCGCTTAGTTTTAACGATTGATCTCCAAAATACGGCAACTTTACACAGAAAGCTTGTTGTGCACGAGATTGAGCAGATTGAGAATTATCATAAATTTTTGACAAAAATTTATTAATGTGCCTGTCAACAACAGAAGATAGAAATCCGTTTTTGGCAAAATATCCTCGCAAAAAATCGAACTCTCTGTGTAAGTATTGAAAGTTAGAACACACATTATACGCTCTATGGACGAGACTACGAATGCCGCAAACCTTAAAATTGTAAGAACAAAAGCTAAAAAAGCTAGTCCCAAGCCCAGAAAAGTTCTTTCGGAAAACAGAGCACTGAAAAGTATTGCCAACTCTCTCCACACAAGCATCAAGAAACGGCAACCTCTCATTGTCTTCGTCTTCCCTGGTAAATATGATATTGCTATGACGAGAATTTAAATATTGGAGGAAGAGGTCAGCATGGTTAGCAATGGTTAGCAATATCAAACATCGCGACGAGAAACTGTTCATATTGAGTGGCAGATTATGGTTTTTCAAAACTGAAAAGCAAAGTCAAATTAGGAAAGCTTTCAATTTTCCTTTCACTGGTTTCACTGTTCTTCTCAGATGAGGACTCTGCCGCCACGCCGAGGAATGGTTTTTCGTTGGCGAAAACCCATTCTTGTGACTCCGTTAGTGCAACACACATACCCCCTAAAGGGCTTTATGTATCCATAGTACAAACTTCCTTATTTTAAGTTATTACCTTTGAAAATTGTTTCAATTTACAACATACTAAAATTCTCAACAGCTCGCTAATCATTTTTACAAAGACAACTCCAAATTATAAGCAATGTACTTTTTGGAATACAAACATCACTGTAATAGTAACTCGTAGCCAACAGACTTATAGTATTCGAAAAAACTTTTCTCAAAGGGTCGGCATTCATATATCACAAAACACTGAACGCTGTGTATTAAACCTTGCATGGTTTCTAAGCGTTAGAAAATGATCAGGACATTTTTCCAAGTGGTACTACAATACAAAGATTTTGATCGTTTTGCAAAATCCATCCATCAAAGACAACACAATTTTTGATGGACACAAGACAAGGCAAAACGAGGTCATGAGATCCGGTCGTCACGCAATCGTCCAGGCCACGCATGCGCTGTGTCACGTACAAAAAACGCGCTTCTAATTTTCATAAAGCACCGTAATATGAGCTACGTTCTGTTGATAGTTTGTTCGTCCGGCGTTGTGATTATTGCACTCACTCATTAGATATTGACGTGCATTTGTCTCTCACCGTATTTATTGATTAGACACTATGTGTGTACAGAGCAAAACATTTCACGGTAATCTCTGGAGCAAGATCTCTGAGGCCTATATAAGAAGACATATTGGAGGGACCTAACATCACTTCTAGTACCACATCCAGTACCATAAGTACCCTCGGTCACGCACGAAACATTTTGCTTCAAGTTTTCGTCTCAACTGAAACGGAAAGTATTCAGCATGTCGCTGAAGCTGCAAATCTTGGTGAGTGAATTCTGAGTAAATAGCCGTGACAGTCACTCATGTGCTGCTCTTCACGCATGTTTGCGTTCATTTCTTTGTGCATATGAAAGTTTATGTGTGTGTCACTGATCAACGTATGTTGTATTTTGTAAATAGACTAACACAGCTGGCGGTTGAATGAAGCTCTACATGTTAGTTTTAGATATTCTTTTGTGAACTTAATCTCAATTGTTTCATTATACTGTACAACAATTCGAATATTTTAGACGAAGAAGGCAATAGAGGTACATAGTTGCAGTTGAGGTACATAGTATGTAGAGGTACATAGTTGCAAACGATACATTTTTCAGTTTGGGGGAAGTAGAAGTGTGTGTGGACGTCTCTTTGGAAAGCAAAAAACACCAGAGAGCTTATTGGCTCTGGAGGAAATTAGTTATAGAGCTTGCTCTATGTTCACTCTGCTTAGAAATTAAAACTGATTGACGGAGGATACGGAAAGTTTTTCATTTTATTGATTTATTCTTAACGGTATAAAATACCTGTATTTAGATTTATAGAAACCAAAATACTCGGACATGAACCAAACCACGACGTCTCCGTCAGGATGGGCTGACTACAGACAGCAGCCGCAAGTCGCTAACTTTGAGTCGTTCGTAACTGTAATGAGTTTATCTTGCGTTCAATGCTGTTTCATTTTGCATAGGTTAAAATAAAACAATAGATGAAATTATACCACAGTGAAAGAAGTCGTCTAATTTTGTTTTCAGACGTAGTCCTACACTCCTACTTAGAAATGCCCACTTAAATGTCATAATGTTTCCCTTCAGATGGCACTGCTGAGCTGTGCTGCTGTGTGAGTACAAATGTAAAAAAAATATCGCGCATGTGCTCAGCATCTTGTGTAGATAGCGAGTACAGGCGTGCTGTGCGTCGAGAGTTGCAAATAATCAAGTGTTGCAGTGAACGATAGCGGTCAAAGTAAGGTCATACTTGTATGACTCATTGTCAACAATCACTCGTAATTGTAGGAGCAAATGACACTAAACAGCTTGAGCAGCACTACCAGAGACAGTTTTTTTCAGCCGTTGAGGGAAAATTGGAATCGATAAAGCCGGAGCACTCAGTCAGCATGCCACAGTCAGCATGCCACAGTTAGCATTACTGTAACTCAAGGCAAAATTCTCCACTGCGCTGAGCAAAAGTTTAAATCTCAAAATTTGCAAATGCCATTCAAAAATCTAGACCTGACTGTCAAAAATTTTTAGAATTATTCAGAATATATGTATTCTGTCATTCCTGTGGGCTTGTTATTCTTCCTGTTTCCGGTTCATTCACATTTGATCCCTCTCTCAGTCACAATTGAACTTGACTACAGGAAGGCGGATTGCCCAACTTTCGATCTGGAGAACGGGCAGGTGAAGTGCAGTAGCTGCTTTGACTACATGGCTTGCTCGGGGACTGTTGTCTACTTTACATTCTGTCCTGCTGGAACGGTTGGAGCCTTTAGTTGTGGTGTTCATAGTGGTAGTGCCTGCAGTGGTGGTGCCTGTAGTGGTAGTGCCTGTAGTGGTAGTGCCTGTAGTGGTAGTGCCTGCAGTGGTAGTGCCTTTAGTTGTAGTGCCTGCAGTGGTAGTGCCTGCAGTGGTAGTGCCTGCAGAGTGAATGGTGGATTTCAAACATCCGTTAATAGGAAAACAACGTTCTCCGGACTAGGTTTGAGTTTTTTTAGTTTTTGTTCCTTTAAATTTAAATTGAATGGCATCAAGACGCTTTTAAACCGTGCCTTCTTGATTTCATCCAATTTTAATGTCATGCATTTTGAGTTTGAAACTCTCAAAAAAAATTTCGTTAACAATGGATATCCAGTTACTTTATTTGAGTCCCAGTTGAAGCAGTTTTTGTCCAAAAAGCTTAGTAGTCATCCGACCACCGACGACCCTGATAACAAACTTTAAATTTCTCTTCCATATTTCGGTGCTCAATCTGAGAAACTAAAAGAAGCGATAAAATCTTTTAGAGTGAAATATTTCAAAATTAATTTACATGTTGTTTTGTGAACAATTTTTCTATTAGCTCATTTTTCAGTTTCAAGGAGAAACTTCCCGTTGCGATGCGATCCTCAGTTATTTATGAATATTGTTGTGCACAGTGTGCATCCAGGTACGTCGGTTGCACCGGTCGTACCCTAGGACAGAGGATCGCTGAGCATAGGGGAGTCAGCTACCGCACAGGATCAAGGCTAGGGCAACCACCCCATTTTGCAATCCGAGTTCATGCAGACAACTGCGATTCAATAATCTCCGACAATAATTTTTCAATCATAGGGCAGGGGTCAAATTTCACTGATGTACGTATTTTAGAGTCTCTGCATATTATAAAGGGTAGACCAGCACTAAATGTTATGTCTAGTTCCTTCCCACTGTGCATTTCTATCTAATTTAATATAGTCTCATGAACCGTTGGTTTCTATAACTAATCGAATTTACTTTCATGTGTGTTTTTTCAGCTGATGATGGGATTTATCCCGAAACGTTCAAAATGTTTAGAATTTCATTCTTCACTTTTAAATTTTTAATCTCATTGTCTTTTATGAAGCAAGAAACTTTCATGCAGCAAGTAAATAAATTCAATCTCCATAGAAACTTTTGCTCCCCCTCAGACGTGCTACCAAGATGGGGACACCAACGCGGCGTGCTTAACTCCCGACTTGTATGAGTATTTCACTTGCTCGAATGATTCACTCACTGTCTGTGATCGATTCGACCCATATCAAGTTGATGCGTGCGTCGACGGAACTCTAGTGCAGTTCCAATGATGTACTCCTTTGGAGTGTGAAATTTGCCAAAACGGAACGTGTGGTAAAGAAACTACGGCAACTTCAGGCTCGGGTGACACCTCAACAACACTGCAGTGAAGCAAGTGTAGACCCTGCAGCCCCAGTGTTCATCACCTACAGGCCAGCACGCACCTCAGGTGTGCTGTGCTCTGGAGGAGATTCTTTCCGTACCCTACACTGCGACGAAGGGCAATATTTCGACTCCGTGACGATTCAATGCCAAAGTCTTCCCGTAATCCCGTTAACATGCGATGGAAATGAGGACGGAGCAGCTCCATCACGGACTGACTGCACAAAATTTGTAGTATGTCAGGGAGGCGTGGAGGTGGCAGAATTTGACTGTGACTCAGGTTTTGTGATCGACGTAAGAATTAACGACTGCGTCGACCCGACTACTGGTGACTATGCATGTGCAGATTTGGTTGGATGTACTTTTGAAAGTGACGGACCATATTGACGCGGCTAATTGAGTTGCCCGTCCTGTGTCTGTAGGATATTTAGCCACAAATATTTTTTTTGTCAAAATCCAAATGAATATAGCTAAATTTGGTCCCCTTATTCATACTGGAAAATTAAATGTAAGTAAATTTTACGATCGGGCTCACTAATAAACGATCATGTGAGACGAGAATTTATAATCGAACAAAACACACGTACTTTCGAAGAAAGACAATTTAGAACGGTATGACCAGCAGTAATTCTGCAAGGGACGATGGCCATTCAGTATCAGGTTGGAGAGCAGACAAAGCTCTACAAAATCATTTAGAAGGTTACACCCGTACACAATATTTTCTCGGAAGAGTGCATAGTTCATT
This sequence comes from Platorchestia sp. MABIK, assembly GCA_014220935.1. Lineage (NCBI taxonomy): Eukaryota > Metazoa > Arthropoda > Malacostraca > Amphipoda > Talitridae > Platorchestia > Platorchestia sp. MABIK. The sequence continues at coordinate 124,122 of JACJUY010000832.1, read as the reverse complement.
TCGTTTTATAAATAATGTTGTCTTTAATTGTATTAAAGGTTTCTAACTTATCCTTGCCTCTAAGCTTATACCAACACTGCGGTCTTCGTGTATATTTAATATAATAGAAATCCCAAGTGGTGTTTGACTGTGTGGTATAACCCCAGGAAATTCTGGCTTCACATGCATTGAATACTATTTTCGTATCCGTGAAAAGACTGTTATAATAATTCTCAATAAATTTGTGCAAATTTAACACAGCTTTGTGTTTCATTTTTTTTTCGATTGGTTGTGTCTGTTCTCAGAACAGAATTTGAAACATCTTGATTCATCAGATGTGACCGTTATTATTGTGTACTGCTAGTCCTATCCTCATTTCATTGTTTCATTATTTTCATAATTTTGAGGGTTAACTATTTTTGAATGATTTGAATTTTCCCTGATTCAATGTAGATTTGAGGAAATCTCAAAGTCTTGCAGCAGATCTTCACACTGTTAAAGTTGATGAGAGTTATGTAGTGGAAACTGTTCATCAAACGTTAAGTAGAACATCTGCTTAAGAATTTTTGCATATATTTGGAAGCTCGTATTGTTGTGTAGCCTACTTATGGTGACTCCATCGTCAGACATCACTCCAGAGGTAGGTCACAATATCGTATTGACTTGATAGATGTTAAATATGATCATTGTCATCGTGATGTTTCTCATGCCACAAGCTTTTATTCTTACTATCAAAGTTGGACGGGACTTTCCCATGTCCTCATTAAATTCATTATAAAATAATTATCGTGTGAAATGATAACCTGCTACCATCCCTAAATGGGAGGTTATATTAATTAAAGATTATATTATGTAAGTAATAACCTGAGCTCGTTCGCATGAAATTTGATGATTAATAGGAATTAAAATCAGCCTCAAACATCATCGATAACTTTTATCCTTATCCTTACGGGAAATAAAAAACTCTGAATCAAATCTTTAATTTTTTCCGAAAAAATAGTTACAGTTTCACTTTAACGCAAGAGCGGATAGTCAAACACATCAAACTGAATTAAAATTATTCTACAAAGATAACGTCACACACGAAATCGATCGATCCAACGCGTGAATCAATAGACAGGAATGATGCTTGAGCGAAAGATACGAATAATAATAAAAACTCATCGTGCTCGTGGGTTCCAGGATGATGATTCAGACGGGCTTTATGTAACTTTATCGTTTACACGCTAATCAGATCTATGGAAATCAAAGAGATTCCTCACCTTAGACCATTAAGGGCAGGCGAAGGACTACTCCCTCCCCAGTTAATGCTAAGCCCAAAATGCCCTGCGTTCTCAAAAGAGGGTCCCACCTTCAAGGACCATACCTTTCGGGACGGTTACCTGACGGTTTAGCTATACGAGCAATTAGTTTTGTTTGAGAGTAGCGTATAACATCCAATTTGCAATAGAAGCATCTATTCTAATTAGCTGCACTTACGTTTCAGTATTATCTAATTGATACTAGACAATTGAACAACTACATAAGTAGAATATTGCAGAAGAACCTCATTCGGCGTCAGCGTCTGGCATCTACTCGGCTTGAGGTCGCCGTTCGTTCAACGTTGCGAAGTTGCCATGACGTCGTCACGACGAAGCAGAATGTAAAGCGCCTTTGGCTTGTGGAATTCGACTTGTTAAGACCTCAAAGCATACACAAGGAGAGCGTCCTTCACAGTGGGATCGTTTGTCGTATGTTATGATCACATTCACAACAGTATGAATCCTTTGCAATAATCTTGACATAGTGGGCGTATGAAACTGTTATGGCTTTACGTTTTGTTACGATCCACTGCTCTCGAAATGCTCTCTATATTCGGTAACTCAATTAGCTGTGTCAAAATGGTTCATCACTTTAAAAGAACATCCAACCAAATCTGCACATACATAGTCACCTGTAGTCGGGTCAACGCAGTCGTTAATTCCTACGCCGATCACCTAACCTGGGTCACAGTCAAATTCTGCAACCTCCACGCCTCCCTGACACACTACGAAATTCGTGCAGTCGGTCCGGGATGGGGCTGTTCCGTCCTCATATCCATCGCATGTTGACGGGGAGACTTTGTTATTGAATCGTCACAGGGTCGAAATATTGGCCTTCGTCGCAGTGTAGGGTACGGAAAGAATCTCCTCAGGAAAGTGTACCTCTTTAGGAAGATTTTTTTTAATATTGAACCTAGAGCAATAAAATTTAATACAAATGGGAAATGTAATTAGGAATCATTTGTCTTCCATGAAAGAAATGCGACTTTCTGTAAAGAAAACGAGATATTCATAAAAAAACAGATTTTAGGTTTTTTGTTCAAAATAGATCTTCTCCAACAGTTTTTAAGTAAAAGTGTTGATTTTGGTGTCATTGGATGCGGAAATACTTGAATGTTCCAAAAACTAACTTGCATTCTCCAAAATTTGGTTTGAAGTTTAAAAAACATAAAAAATTCAAGGCATGTCTTCTTTGGTAGAATTGAGAATTTTATGATGTCACAACTTTTGATCGAAAATGCATTTCGAATCGCCTTGTTAGTTTTTGAAAATACCACGTTGTTCTTCATCCAATGATACCAAAATCATCATTAAAGCTCAAAAACTGTAGGAGAAGATTTTGAGACCCCAAATTCCGATCCTCTCAAAAAAGGTTAACTAAGAAACAGAAACAATCTCAATTTTTCTTTATTATTATTGGTTGGGTCAGCTTAGACCCTTGATATCATTGCACAGTAATAAAGAGACATAGAAGATGACATAGCAGCGTCGCGCCGCGAAGAAAGTGCCAAGAGGGAGGTGAAACATGATAAAATACCACTTCCCCCTCCCCTCCCCCCATGCTTCAAACCCCCGTAGCTGGCGAACGAATGAACATACGAACCACATTTTTTCACAGGATGTACCTGACAGCTTACCCTTTCTACAGCAGCTAAAACCAATATCTCTAGAAAATTCGACATTCTGAGGGTACTCTTCCCTTCAGAGCACAGCAAACCTGAGGTGCGCGCTGGCCTGTAGATGATGAACACTGGGACTGCAGGGTCTACACTTGCTTCACTGCAGTGTTGTTGAGGTGTCACCCGAGCCTGGAGTTGCCGTAGATTCTTTAACACACGCTCCGTTTTGGCAAATTTCATCCTCCAACTGATTACAAGATTCGAAGTAAACTGTTATTCCGTCGACACACGCATCAACTAGATACGGGTAGAATCGATCACAAGCAGTGTGTGATCCCTCTGGGCAAGTGACGCACTCATACGAGAGGGGACTCAAGCAGGCTGCGTTTCTATTCCCATCCTGGTAGCACGCCTGCGAGGGAACAGAAGTTTATATTGAGACAGAATTTATTTGCTTTGGAATGCTACCAGAAACTTTATTGCATCGTAAATGACAATGAGATTGAGCGGAAAATAAAGCATCAATTGTTGCGGTAAGGTTCATTCCGTTAGAAATACGGCGCCCTATGAACATGTACAGTATGTGTGAACATTAATATTTATTGATTAAATTGCAAAACATAAATAGATGTTAATTTTTTATATAAAAATATCCAGTTTTCAATTGACCTCACAGAGATGAAATGCCTCGTAGTTCTTGTGCTTTCAGTTCCTTTAATATGAACGATTTACATTCTGGGTGAGTAATTCATACGAGCGGCTCTGGTGAGTAAGTCACGATCATAGCAGGGCTGGTGATGATATTGGTAACCATGGTCCGTTTAGGACTGCCGGTCGCATGAGCAGCCTTTACTCAGCAGCGGTAGGCTTTCCGCGCTTGGTGTCCAAATCTTGAACTTCCTCAGCCTCGGTTAGCCTAAACATAGCCAAACTTTCGCAGCACCATTGAAGTAGACTTCAATTTTGCAGGCACTACCACAAATTGCTACTACTGCAGGCACGACCACAAAGAACACTACAACTGCAGGCACTACCACTGCAGGCACTACCACAAAGA
>JACJUY010000832.1:107475-118864 GCA_014220935.1 Platorchestia sp. MABIK | reverse complement strand
CAAAAAACACTACAACTGCAGGCACTACCACAAAGAACACTACCACTGCAGGCACTACCACAAAAAACACTACAACTGCAGGCACTACCACAAAGAACACTACAACTGCAGGCACTACCACAAAGAACACTACCACTGCAGGCACTACCACAAAGAACACTACAACTACAGGCACCAACCGTCCCATCTTTACAGCTTGTACTGGTGACCACTGTCCCCGTACAGGTTTTGTAGGTAAAGCAGCTGGTGCACCACACCTCCCCGTCCTGCTTATCGTCAGCTGCGCATTTCGCCTTCCTGTAATGAAGTTCAAATGTTAATGAAGCGGAAACAGCAAGAATGACAGAAACACGAGAATGCCAGAATACATATATTATGAATAATTGATCTAAGAAAACTTTGGTTTTGACTTGTTGGGCGATTTAATTGTCAGGTTGTGAAGTAGAAATGTTGCGAGTTTTTGACAGGCAAGTCTTGATTTTTGATGGCATCTGCAAATTGTGAGATTTAAACTTTTGCTCAGCGCAGTGGAGAATTTTGCATTGAGTTACAGAAATGGTGACTGTGGCATGCTGACTGTGGCATGCTGACTGTGGCATGCTGACTGTGGCATGCTGACTGTGGCATGCTGACTGTGGCATGCTGACTGTGGCATGCTGACTGTGGCATGCTGACTGTGGCATGCTGACTGTGGCATGCTGACTGAGAGCTCCGGTTTTATCGGTTCTAATTTTCTCTCGACGGCTAAAATAAATTTGTCTCTAGCAGCGCTGCTGACGCTGTTTAGTGTCATTTGCTCCCACTATTTCGAGTGATAGTTAACAGTGAGTCATACAAGTATGACCTTACTTTGACCTCTATCGTTCACTGCAACACTTGATTATATGTATCTCTCGACACACAGCACGCCTGTATTCATTACCCCCACAAGGTACAGAATACATACACAAAGTTTTGTTTAGATTTGTACTCACACAGCAGCACAGCTCAGCAGCGCCATCTAGGGACGAGATCAAGAAATTAATGTTTGCATATTTATGTAGTAATGCGGGACTACGGCCGGTGACAAAATTTTGACGACTTCTTTCAGTGTGGCAATATTTCATCCATTCTTTTATTTTAACCTTTGCAAAACGTAACAGCATTGAACGCAAGATGAACTCATCAGAGTTATCATACGAATGTCTATACGTTAGCGACTTGCGGCTGCTGTCTGTAATCAGCGCACCTGACAGGACGGTGTGATATGGTTCACTTCAGAGTATTTTGGCTTCTATGACGTAAAACATGTGTTTCATTATGTTAGGTTTTAATCACAAGAATGAAACTGATTAACGGAGGATAGGGAAGTTTTTATTTGTAGACAGAGTGAACATAACGCAAGCTCCATAACTATTTTCCTCCGGAGCCAATAAACTCGCTATTATTTTCTGTTTTGGAAAGAGACGTCAACACACACTTCTACTTCCTCCAAACTAAAAAATATTTCGTTTGTAACTATGCATTTCTACATACTATGTATCTCTACTGCCTTCTTCGTATGATATATTCGTATTGTAGTATAGTATTATGAAACAATTGAAATTGAGTTCACTGAAGAATATCTAAAACTAACATGTAGGGCTTCATTCAACCACCAGCTGTGTTAGTCTGTATAAAAAATACAATATACGTTGAGCAGTGACACACACATAAACTTACACATGCACAAAGAAATGAACGCAAACATGCGTGAAGAGCAGCACATGAGTGACTGTCACGGCTATTTACTCTGGATTCACTCACCAAGATTGCCAGCTTCAGCGACATGCTGAGTAATTTCTGTTACAGTTGAGACGAAAACTTGAAGCAGAATGTTTCAAGTGGTGGAGAGAGTACTTGTGGAACAGTTTGTGATACCAGGAGTGATGTTAGGTCCCTCCAATATGTCTTCTTATATTGGCCTCAACTCATCTCGCACCTGAGATTACCCTCAAGTGTTTTGCTCAGTACACACACAGTATCTAATGCATGAGTACCGTGAGAGACAATTCACGTCAATATCTGAAGAACGGGCACAATAGTCACAAACGCCTGCCTAACACACTATCAACTGAACTCATCTCATTGCGGCGCTGTAGGAAACCTATAGCGCTTTTTATGAGCGTGACAAAGAGCATGTGCTCCGTTCTCACGGCCTGTTCTCAGGACCTCGTGGCAGGTGCTGTCATTCACATCATTTGCTCCGTAGAAAATAACTTATTTTGGGTGATAAATATTGCGCAGATACGAAGACTGACTTTCATTTTGTGACCTTTTTGTACTGCGTTTAGGTAAGTTTTGAAAATTGTTTCTTTTTCTTGGATGATAAATGTGGAGCATATGCACCGCTCACCCGTCCACTCGCCTGACTTCGCTGAGCGGCATGTCTTGAGACTCACGGGTACCTTGGAGGTTCGCGGACTGTAGCTTCATGACCAATTACGTACCATTTCGTGAGCCGGATATTTTGGACGACGTTTTCCCCATGAATTCTTATGACTTGCTATAACTTAAAACTATAGCTTACTATGACTTAAAATTGTAACTTACTATAACTTAAAACTACAATTTACGATAACTTAAAACTATAACCTTCGAAAACTTAAAACTATACCTATAACTACGATCTTTACATTTCTATACCTATAACTACGATGTTTATATCACTCTAACTATAACTAAGACCTTTATATCACTATAACTATACTTAACGTGTAATTAAAACTGTATTTTAACAAACTATAACTAACTCGACAGAGCACAGGTGTAGCCCTTCCTCTGACGACATCGTCCCACACTGCAAGTCGATCGCCCGCCTGTCTGCCAGAAGTCTGCCAGAAACTCTCAAGAGCTTTCAATTTTGTTGCCCTTAACTTTAACGGTTTGTGCACTTAGTTTCAAATGTCGTTCCGACATTTCTCTCGAGAATGAATTGGTAATCTTTCCATTAATTGGATTTCCATGTATTACTCTCCTCTAAAAATAATTTTCTATTTGTTCATTGCGTCGCTGGTTAGATCAGGTCGAATACCTTGGATTTCTTCCTCGATGAATACTTTGAGTTGGTGTAGATATGTAGATTTTTTCCGGTAAGCTCTTCTTTTCCGGTATCTCCAAAGGAAAAAAAAAAACAACTCAAGGCATTTATCGAGTCATAAATCCAGGGGATTGGACCAGATCTCACCAGCGACGTGATGAACAGCCTGCGGAATCGCGCTCATTCTTGTCTGCGCTCAAGGGAGCAGCAAATGTACAATATTGTGTTCAAAGATTACATTATATTAGTCGTTAGATTTAGCCTCCCTACCCGCTGCAACAAATGCGATCCTAAGAGAGGAAGGAGGAAGGCACCATTTCGTGTGGAGTTAAGGAGACGCTGAATCTACGCAGAAGGGCCATAGAAACAGTAAGTTATGAAAGAAGATTATGAAGCAAGACCAAAGTTGAAGAAGAAAGTAGTAGGTGCTGAAAAACAGGACACCAGTGAACCGGAAAAGGTGGTCCTTAACATAACAAAAACATTTTATTTCCACAAAAAGAAAGCCTACCTAACTCTCAGCTCGGGCCCTCACATTGTCCCCCTAGGAGCGCTAATTCCCATAGATACAATAGCTGTATCCCCCTGAGGGGTATTGTGTTCAAAACGTGATAACAATAAAATGGTACCTTCCAGAATTTTATAAGTGTTTCATTTTTTAAAATCCATACGATATGATATAGTGGTAGTTTTAAAAGATTTTTTCATGAGCCATGTTTAAAAATCCCCCAGTATTAGATTTGTTAGTTATTTTTTAGAAAGCTTTGATTAAAACATGCTGTAGTGGTATTCGCTAGAATCTTGATCAGAGAAATTTCTTACCTGTTCAATGGTTTATTATTTAAAATTTTTATCTGACAATGGCGGTGAACAGTTTTAAGGCAATTTCATCTTCACTAGTCTAAGTTGTCCGGAAACATCGATCGGAAACATCTTTGATTTTCAGTAAAAGAAAGGCACCAAAAAAAAAAACCATGGAAAATACTTATCAAGTTGAATGCGCAGAAGACATTGAAAATGATATCCTCATCGTATCTTTAAAAAAATAATTCCATTGCCTTCTCTCATAGTTCTCTTTTATTGGAGTCAATATGGTATGTGAATAACATTCATCAGTGATACATGTCATTCATATTACTCGTAATTTTGGCTAAAATTCTATTTATTCGTTGCGAAAAGGGGTCCATTGTGTTGAGTATTAGCATTGACGTGATGCAGACCAATTCTCTGTTGGGTGTGTGCGGAACCGATGCAATCAAAGCAGTATGAGGTAATAAAACTTTATTAGTTTCTGCACGTCGATCAGTCCGTGTGAACAAGTAAATTACTCACAATTGTTCATTACAACTAATGTAAGTTTATTCATTCTGTTCATCTAGCTGGAATTGAAGGGTCTTGATTGATGTTAATTTGTAACGTATATGGTGGTCAATAAAAATGTTGCAGACAAAATACTACAAACCCACATGACTGGGATAAATATGAGATTAATTTCGTTTGTGCTAATAAAGATGCTTAGCAGTAAATGCTGTTCAGAACTTCTGTGAAATATAAAAATGCAATATTCGGCAACGAACAGAACGATATGAACGAAACTAACACCTTAAGCTCGAAAATGGGGAATAAGTAGGAGAACGAATTAAAAATAAAGGCAATGATATTATCTCACCTAAGCGAGCTCAGCACAAAAGCCTGCAAGGACGGCGGAAGGCAGTTTCCAGTGCACAAATAACTGGGACAAAAACAAATAACTGCGACATAAATGAGAGCAGTTGATATTCGACTACTGATACAGGGAGGTCAAACGCACAACTTGTGTTTGATGTACACCTTTATTTTGCCAATACGAAATTCAAATAAACAACTCCATTAAGAAATGAAATCATTACGATGCTAATCCGTTTCTTGCGCGTTACATTTTTTTGCAGAACCTGAAACATGGCGAAAAAACTTCAACCAACAATTAAGTCTTTAATCATCTGTGGTGTTATTTAAAGGGCATCACACTGCCAATAATACATAATGGATGAATTAAATATTGTGAAAAATATCACCAATACAAAACACTACGAGCTGAAATTTGTTCCTTTCTGTAAAATTCGTCAGTTCATTTTATTTCGACTTAAAAATTAGTTCAACAAAAGTTAAAACAATTTTTTCCTCAAGCCTTCAAGTTCACGGCAGTCATATCAACCAAATTTAAAGTCCGCATTTCTTATTATAATTTATTAAAACTAGTTAATCACGTTCGAGCTCGTTCGAGATAGTATAGGAATTGCTACAGACATGTGCTAGTGTCGGTAATACATTTTCTATGCCACAGAGACGGCATTTTAAGGTACGTAGATGCTGAAAAATATGTAACTTAACTTTGCATCGATGAGGTGACAAACCTATTTGGAATATTTCAACACAGTGAAGAAAATTAATCTATTTTGCTTAAGTGTAACGAGTTTAAAACATAAAAATAATTTTTTTAACAAATCCGTCAACGGAGAAAAAAATTGAGAATTTTCCTTCAGTGTTACGAATTTAGAATAAAAGATCTCTCACTTGTTTCAAAAAAGTGCCTGATTGCTTCGAAATTATTAGTTTAGTGCCCTCAGCAAAATTTTTCACTCAGAAGAAAGTGAGCTGGTGTCTGATGCCTGATGTTGGTGGGAGCGGCGGGAACTCTCGAGAGAAAGTCGGGCGTTTCTCTCCTGTGAGGGAGTAGCATAGGTTAGGTTGAGAAGTGTTTGGCGAGGTCAGGTTAGGTAGAGAAGTGTTTGGCGAGGTCAGGTTAGGTTGAGAAGTGTTTGGTAAGGTTAGGTTGAAAAGTGTTTGGCGAGGTCAGGTTAGGGTGAGAAGTGTTTGGTGAGGTTAGGTTGAGAAGTGTTTGGCAAGGTTAGGTTGAGAAGGGTTTGACAAGGTTAGGTTGAGAAGGGTTTGGCAAGGTTAGGTTGAGAAGGGTTTGGCAAGGTTAGATTGAGAAGTGTTTGGCAAGGTTAGGTTGAGAAATGTTCGGCAAGGTTAGGTTGAGAAGCGTTTGGCTAGGTCAGGTTAGGTTGAGCAGGGTTTGGCAAGGTTAGGTTGAGAAGGATTTGGCAAGGTTAGGTTGAGAAATGTTTGGCAAGGTTAGGTTTAGAAGCGTTTGGCTAGGTCAGGTTAGGTTGATAAGAGTTTGGTTAGGTTAGGTTAGGTTGAGAAAGGCTTGGCTAGGTTAGGTTAGGTTAGGTTGAGAAGGGCTTGGCTAGGTTAAGTTAGGTTAGGTTAGGTTGAAAAGGGTTTGGCTAGGTTAGGTTAGGTGAGAAGGGCTTAGCTAGGTTAGGCTAGGAAAGGTGGGGGAGGAGCTGGTTTCGTTAAGTTAGGTGAGAAAAGGTGGGGGAGAGGTAGTCGGTTTCGATAGGTTAGGTTCGGTTAGGAATAGGGAAGGGGGGAAGAGATGGTTTACATTACAGTATCTTTCTAGGGGATGAAAGGAATGAAGGCAAACGTCGAATCCATATGGCCTTTTTTTCACTGGTCAAATAGAAGCAGGACACTAACAGTATGAAAACATGAACATTTTACGCGTATTTTGCCGCTATCATAGGGTTTATTTAATCCGTTGAGTGCGTATTGGTACGTGTGTGTCCCAATAGGTAAATTGCTCATTTGCGTACCAGTATCAATTAATAGCATTCTACTTATTTCACCACCTTTTTGTTTAAATTAGACTATGGAGTGCAGGTTAAAATGTTACCGTGCAATTATATTTTTTCAGCTTTTAAGAGAGGGTAAATATATTATTAAGTAGTAGAGACCGCTGTACGTACAGTTCTGCTACTTCCAACTTAACCAAATTGGCCGCAACAACAGCACAAACGTAGTTAACGTGTTAATATATGATCTCCTCTTGAACTTGTATTTCGTCATTTAATATCATAATACCACTAGATGTCTTAAAATCAATTGATTTTCACTTGAACTCCAATTAAATTAATACGTCGGGATGCCCGAATTATTCTCATTGGTATTTTACACCTAGCTTGATTTGGTGAGATGTCCTGCAGTCACACAGACTACAACAGAGTTCCTACACTGGTTGTGTTGAACTGAGAGCTAAGCTTTAAATGTTTACCTGAGTATGTTTAACAACAACATTGTGTTGAAATTATTGCATGCAAAATAGCAGTACACTATCCGGGCCTCGAAGCGCTGATCTATAGAGTACAGGAGAAGAAGAAGGAGCACGACATCAGGTTGCATGTTTCGGAGTTACAACTTAGACTCAGGCTGGCAAGGTTCGTGAACGAGAAAAAGTCCGGCAAATCACTTTCGAGCCAAAACAAAACTTACCAAGTTGTTCTGTGGACAAATTCTTTAATAGAGTGTTTTTCAGAAGCAAAATTGCAGCTTGAAAACCCCTCAGCATCTACCAAACCTGCAGCGTTGACAAATTGAAGAATGAAGCGATATGGATCTAGGGACCTTTGAGGTTTTCAAACCTAACAGGATTCACAAACCAGCAAAATGAAATTCTCAAACCTTATGGAATTTTCCAGTATTTTGAGTTTCACAATCCCAATGAGATTTAGCAGCCAAAAGAAATTTTCCAGCGTTTTGAGCTTTTCAATCCCGATCACATTCTCAATCCCAATGAGATTTTGTACCTGTACGACTGCTCACCTCACACCCTGGGACGTTTTCAGGCAGATCACAGAAGGTGGTTTCGGGGTTGAAGACAAGACTTCTAGAGCACTGCGACTTGATGTAGGCGTAGGTACCGTTCAACATCTTCCGGCACGCCCAGTAGCTAAAACAACGCGAGTGTTTTTATATGTTCGCTCGGGTTACTCTCAGTTCGGGATGAATGATAAGACGTATATGGAAGGAGGAATCCGCAAGGAATTCTACGAAATGGGAAATTAAAAATCTGAATACTCAATTCTCCTGGGCATGTCTTCAACTACAGTTATTTACTTAATAAGGTGTGTCATCAACTTCGATTCTTTATTTACTGTGGTTCATCATCAATTACCATTCGCTATTAAACTAAATATCTCACCACGCACCAATCACTATTTAAATAGATATAACATTGACCACAATTCTTCATTTTGACTCAGTCTATCCCCTACCGTTTGATTTTACAGAATGTGATTTAAATAGACAATTATGGAACACCTTTACAATTAAAATTATTGCCACAGATTTTCGTCGGTTGCCTGCAAGAATAAATAACAAGCAAACGAAAATGTATTATAAGCAAAATATCTACAGTCTTCGCATGCAAAACTGTGCAAAAAGTAGTTTTTGAACTGTTGGGTACGAAATTTTGGCATCGAACCCCAACAGGCAGACGGCTCAGCACCTACCATCTTGTCAACTCAATGAGGACGACAGCTGCCAAGATTCAACAAAAAAATTAAATTTGCCTACTTACCTACTTGCCGTCTTGCCTACTTGCCATCTTGCCTACTCACCTACTTGTCATCTAGCCTACTTACCTACTTGCTGTCTTGCCTACTTGCCATCTTGCCAACTCACCTACTTGTCATCTAGCCTACTTACCTACTTGCCATCTTGCCTACTCACCTACTTGTCATCTAGCCTACTTACCTACTTGCTGTTTTGCTCACTTGCCTTCTTGCCTACTTGCCTAGTAGCCATCTTGCTTACAGGTCATCTTGCCCACTTCCCTACTTGCCGTCTCGCCTACTTGCCGTCTAGTCATCTGGCCTACTTGCCGTCTTGCCGTCTGGCCTACTTGCCGTCTAGTCATCTGGCCTACTTGCCGTCTTGCCATCTGGCCTGCTCGCCGTTTTGCCATCTGGCCAACTTGACATCTTGCCGTCTGGCCTACTTGACATCTTGCCATCTCATCCGTGAAAAACAGCTGCTTGCTCCGCACTTCTATCTGGCCTAGCTATGTTTCCGTTCCAAAAACGAGCACTAATAAAGGCTGCTAAGAGTTACTGCCAATTCTGCAAATCATGACCTGCACAAACTTTGACAAAACTTGAGTGGCAAATTTTATCTGTTGATTCAAATTATAAGATCTGATTTCTTCAAAATAGAAACCCATGCTGAACATGCGATAGATCTTCGTAGGCATAAATTTGCACGTAAAGCGTTATTTTGGAGCCCTGAATGAAACAATGACGTCAACAAAGATAGGCTAGAATTTTTAAAATTTCCTCAGCAAGGGACCCCTGAAGCTTTGCTTCAATTTCACGTTCCCGTCAGAGCAAATTCTGCACCTCACCATCTCGCTCTCATCGTACGCGTTGCGGTGTCTACAATTGGTGCACTCACCTTTTACAGTCTCCTTCAACAGGGTAGCGCTCGTTGACGTTATCGGCGGTGCACTCTTCGGGCTTGGGTGTAGAAGAGCTGGTCGTGGTTCCACATCCTCCAGACTCGGCGGTTGTGGTCTCGCTTGATCCACCTGATCCATCACTCTCAAAAGTGCATCCATCCAAATCTGGACATGGAAAGTCATCAGTACGCTCGACGCAAGAGAAAGTGGTTTGGTCGTACACAGTTCCTGGTGGGTCACAGTCATATTCAACAATCTGCTCGCCTCCCTTACACGCTACATATTTTGAACAGTCGGTCAGGGATGGCGCAATTCCGTCAAGTTGTCCAACGCAGCTGTTGACGGGGAGACTTTGGCAATTACTCGTGGCCTGATCAAAATATTGGCCTTCTGTGCAGTTAAAGATGTACTGTGATTCTCCTTCGTAGCACAGCAAACCAGAAGTGCATTCTGGCTTGTAGGTGATGTACACTGCGACTTCAGGGTCTCCAGGTTCCGCACTGCACTGTTCATTGGGGGTACCACTCAAGTCTGGAGCTAGCGTAGTTCCTGCAACACACACTCCGTTTTGGCAAATTTCACCTAGCGCCGGATCACAAAGTGTCATTTGAATTGGAGCTTGTCCTGGTACGCACGCAACAACTTGATATGGGTCGAATGGATCACAAGTGGTGGGTGAACCAGCTGGGCAAGTGACGCACTCATAACTATTGTTGGCGACATTCACGCACGCTGCGTTGGTATCCTCACTCTGGTTGCACGCCTGGGGGGGAGGGGGAAAAGTTTCTATTGAGGCAGAATTTATTTACCGAGGAATACGTCAAGAAAGATCCTTGCTTCGTAAAAACCTATGAAATTGTAAGGAAAATGAAGTTTTTTTGAGTGACGGAATAGTTTATACCGCTTAGAATACCGCATTCTACGAACATATAAAGCAGCAATGAATATTTATATTTACTAGCAGGACCCGTGGAAATTCAACGGTCAGTATCATCGGAAACCTAAGTGGACATGTGAAATAATTCCAAAATAACCTCTCCTAACGCAACATAACCTATCCTAACCTATGCTTACCTATCATAACTTATCTCAGCCTCACCTATTCTAGCCTAACGTATCTTAACTCAACCCATTTGAACCTAATATTCTAATATCCTAGCCTAAGCTATCCTAGACTATCGTTATATTACCTACATTAATCTATCGCATCATTACATAGCTTAACGTATCCTGGCAGGAACCCGTGAAAAAATACCATCAAAACCTGCTCCAAAAAATTCCAACACATGATCAAGCTGCAGCATAAACACCGCAATGGTCTTTGTATTTATTGACAAGGCAATGAAAGCGTGACAGACGGACTAATTAAGGGGATCTCCTACCTTGAAAGGATCTAATTCACCTAATTTTTCAAACTTCACTGTATACATTTCTATATACAGACATGTAAAATTTTATATAGACATGTAAAATTGAATTTTGAGCACATTTGCTTCTACAACTTTTTTTTTCGATTTTCGCCATAGAAAAAAAGTTATTGCGCGACTATTAAATATATAAATAGCGAATAACTCTCCAACCTAATAAACCTAAAGATCATGAAGTCATAAAACTATGAACACACTACCATGTGTTCTCAAAGACGACGATGGGAGGTTCAGTTATAACTGCATATTTCGCTTTTCCTTATTTAAACACTTTTGTTTCAATTCAAATTTCTCAATGAAAATTCGGTCGTCGACCGAGGAGGTTTATCAGTTAGTTCAGCACTCGGTGTTGAAGGCACACTAGGCACAACACTAGGCACTACCACTCCAGGCACTACCACTGCAGACACTACCACTGCAGGCACTACCACTGCAGGCACTACCACTGCAGACACTACCACTGCAGGCACTACCACTGCAGGCACTACCACTGCAGGCACTACCACTGCAGACACTACCACTGCAGGCACTACCACTCCAGGCACTACCACTACAGGCACTACCACTGCAGACACTACCACTGCAGACACTACCACTGCAGGCACTGCAACTGCAGGCACT
>JACJUY010000832.1:82763-107408 GCA_014220935.1 Platorchestia sp. MABIK | reverse complement strand
TCCAGGCACTACCACTACAGGCACTACCACTGCAGACACTACCACTGCAGACACTACCACTGCAGGCACTACCACTGCAGGCACTACCACTGCAGGCACTACCATTGCAGACACAACCACTGCAGGCACTACCACTATG
Source organism: Platorchestia sp. MABIK (assembly GCA_014220935.1). Classification (NCBI taxonomy): domain Eukaryota; kingdom Metazoa; phylum Arthropoda; class Malacostraca; order Amphipoda; family Talitridae; genus Platorchestia; species Platorchestia sp. MABIK. The sequence goes on along the minus strand of JACJUY010000832.1, from coordinate 107,269 downwards.
AACACTACAACTAAAGGCACCAACCGTCCCAGCAGAACAGTCCGTAGTGACGGGCGCTCCTCTCACACATGACGTGTAGCCGAAGCAGCTGTCGCACTTCGCTTGCCCTTCCTCCAGACCAGCTGGGCATTGCGCCTTCCTGTAGTCAAGATTACAATTGAACTCTTTCACACTCTTGAGATGGAACGGAAACACCATGAATCACTAACGCAAAGTAAAAACAGCACACATTATGAATTGATCTAAAAATGCATTGGTCGTACCATTCTGCAGTCCGTATTCACGCAGACAACTGCAATTCAATAATCGCCAACAATAATTTTTCAATCACAGGGCAGGGGTCCAATTTCACTGACGTACGCATTTTAGAATCATTGCATATGTCAAAGGGTTGACCAGCAATGAATGATACGTCTAGTTCTTGCCCGTTGTACATTTCCATCTAATTTATTATAACCTCATGAACTGTGTCCGTAACTGATCACATTTATTTCATTTCATGTCGTGGGGTTTTTTTCAGCTGATGGTGGGATTTATTCTGAGACGTTCTAAAAATGTTTTGTATTTAATTCTTCCTTTTATATTTGTAATAAACTTGCGTTATCACCGAGTAAAAGATGGGGTTCATGATGAAAGTGGCATGACGTCGGTGGCACGTAGACTGGGGCATGCTGACTAAGGCATGCTGACTAAGGCATGCTGACTTTGGCTTGCTATCTGAGCTCTTCGGCTTCGTCGGTTCTAATTTTTTCTTCATGTCTAAAAAAGAGAGAAATTCCATCTCTAGTTGCGCTGCTGGATCTGTTTAGTGTCGTTTCCTCCCACAATTTCTAGTGATAGTTAACACTGAGCCATACAAGTGTGACCGTACTTTGACCGCTATCTTTCACCGCAACGTTCGATTAAATTCAACTCTCGACACACAGCATGCCTGCACTCACTGCATACCCAAGGTACAGAGTATAAGTTTTGTTTAGTATTTGTACTCACACAGCAGCACAGCTCAGCAGCGCCATCTGGGGGAGACATCAAGAAATTAATGTTTGCGAATTAATGTAGGAATGTGGGACTGCGGTTGATGACAAAACTTAAACGACCTCTTTCAATGTGGCAACATATCATCCATTCTTTTATTTTAACCTTTGCAAAAATTAACAACATTAAGCGAAAGCTAAACTCATCACAATTAAGAACGACGAAAAATTAGTGGCTGGCGGCTATTGTCTGTAATTAGCGTACCTGACTTCGAAACAGCGTTACGGATTATTCCCATGTACAGTATGTTGGTTTCAATCAAAATAAATACACGTGTTTAATCTTGTCTGGTTTAAATAAAAAAATTACAAACATTCATGTACCTTCCATTAATCATTTTATTTCACGAGTTTAACAAACGCAAGCTCTGCATCCTTTTAACTAATTTAATGACGAGCTATTAAACTCGCTAATATTTTAGTATTTTTGTTTTCAATAGAGACATCAACAGACACTAAGAAGGTATCGTTTTCAACTATGTACCTCTACGTACTAACTGTTCAGGCTGCCACTATCTTCTCTGCATGAAATATTTGTATTGTGGTACAATGAAACAGTAGCCTTTGAGTTCACTGAAGAATTTCTAAAACTAGCATGTAAAGCTCCATTCAACCGCCAGCTGCGTTAGTCTGTTTAAAAAACATAAATTAACGTTGAGCAGTGACACACACATAAACTTTCACATGCACAAAGAAATGAACGCAAACATGCGTGAAGAGCAGGACATGAGTGACTGTCACGGCTATTTACTCAGGATTCACTCACCAAGATTGCCAGCTTCAGCGACATGCTGAGTACTTTCCGCTTCAGTTGAGGCGAAAACTTGAAGCTGAATGTCTCGAGTGTTAGTCAAGGTTCTTGTGGTACGGGATGTGGTACCAGGAGTGATGTTAGGTCCCTCCAACTCGCCTTCTTATATGGGCCTCACCTCATCTTGCTCCAATAATTACCCTCAAGAGTTTTGCTCAGTATATACATAGTATCTAATGAATGAATGCATGAATGAATACCGCGAGAGACAATTTAGGTCAATATCTAAAGGGTGTGGTACAATAGTCGCAAACGCCGGCCTAACAAACTATGAACTGAACTCAGCTCATTACGGTGCTTCACGAAAACCTGAAGCGAGTTTTGTGTGCGTGACGAAGCGCATGAGTCACGAGCCCGCCGCGTGACGGCCTGTTCGCAGGACATCTTGACAGGCGCCGTCAATCACATCTTTTGTTCTAAAGAAAATTGCGTTGTCTCTGATGAACGGATTTTGTGAGACGATAAAAATTTACGTAATGTAGGACCACTTGACAAATTGTCACAGAGTTCAATTGAAATTTTGTTTATTAATTTTTTATTTATTATTTTTTTTTGTTATTTATTTATTCATTTATTTTTTTTGTTATTGGTAGATGCTGGATGACCTAAAAAAAGTTTGTTTTTTCGAATACCATGTGTCAATTGACTACAAGTTACTATTCCCAATAGGTTGTTTTACATTTTACATGAGCGAAAACCAACTGCGTGCAACGCAATGTTTCGATCCACAAACATCCGGTCTAGGCGATGGAAATTAGTGGGATAAAATACTTTCTAAATTACCTAAGCCTTAAAGTGATGTTTGTACACCGAAAAGTTGCGTAGCATCAAATTTGCAGTTGTTTTTGTAAAAATGAGAAACGACTTTTGAGAATTTTAACATCTTGCAAATTGGAACGACTTTCAAAGATTGAAAACTCGAAATAAGTAAATACGTGCTAAAGATAACTAAAACCCTTCAGGCTGGCTTATCATAGAGTAAAAAATGTTTTATTTAGGCGGATCTAAACTGATTTTTCTGAAATTCTCACCATAGGTGTGAGAAAATGCAATAATCTTTTTAGAACTCGTGTGTTTTATTTGTATATTTATTAGAAGAAGGATTTTTCGAGAAGATTGAAAAATGGGTACTTTTGAAATTGTATCTTCTCTTACAATTTTGAAGTTACAGAATTAGCAAAAGTTTTTTTAGATAGCGAAGTGTATTATCTAAAGAAGCGCGATAACAGAATTTCGAATTGCAAAAAACTCATGTGAGCACACAAATATTTGCTAGAAGTCTCAAGCAGCAGTTCTACATAACATTTGATGACCAGTTTCCGTTGCATAAATTGCATCAACTTGAACGGAATGAAATTAACATGTTGGCTTAGAGAGTCCCTCGAGTCCACAACACATTGGGAGTACGTTCAATCTCATTCAAAATGGTAAATGGTAAATGAATGTATTCAATCTCATTGGGAATAAATTCAATCTAATTAAAAAAAATTAACCATCAAAATCATGAATAGAACTGGGCAACGAAATGAGACACTAAAGAGCCGTAGACAATAATAACGGTCTGACCTCGTGACTCAAGATGCGGAAAATTCTGTTATGAGAACAGCCGTAATCATTCGATAGGAAATGAAACCCAAAGCTGTATTATATTTACACCAATAAATTGGGAATTATTATAACAGTCTTTTATAAGATACAAAAATATCATTTAATGCATGTGAAACAATAATTTCTTCTGGTAGTACTAGTAAGCCAAACCGCGCTAATGATTCATTCCCAGCTTCACATATGCACACAGTATGTCAAATATCTACAAAGATTGTGGTGGTGGTATAAGGTTACAAACCTTTAAAATATAATGAAAGACACCAATATTTAAGGAACAAAATGAACAATGCACACCTCCGAAGAAATATCGTTTACGGGTGTAACCTTCAAATTAATTTTGTCGAGCTTTATCTGTCCTCCAACCTGATACTGAATGGCCTTCGTCCTGTGTGGAATTACTGGCGGTCATATCGTCCTGAATTGCCTTGCTTCGAAAGTACGTGTGTTATGTTTGATCATAAATTCTCGTCTTAGATGGCCGTTCATTAGTGAGCCCGATTGTAAAACTTACTCATATCTAATTTTCGAGAAAGAATAAGGGGACGAAATTTAGGTATATCCATTTGGAGTTTGATAAAAGAAATATTTTGGCTAAATATCCTGCTGACGCAGGATTGGTAACTCCATTAGCTATGTCAATGCAGTCCACCCACCACTTCGAATTTTGTGCAGTCGGCCCGGGATGGGGTTGTTCCGTCCACAAATCCATCGGATGTTAATTAACGGGAAAACTTTGGCATTGAATCGTCACAGGGCTGAAATTTTGGTTTTCTTCTCAGTGTAGGGTACAGAAAGAATTTCCTCCAGAGAACAGCAAATCTGAGGTGCGTGCTGGCTTGTAGGTGATGAACACTGGGACTGCAGGGTCTACACTTGCTTCACTGCACTATTCATTGGGGTGTCACTCGAGCCTGGAGCTGCCGTAGTTTCTTTAACGCACGTTCCGTTTTGACAAATTTCATCCTCCAACTGATCACAAAATTCGAATGGAACTGTAGCTCCGTCGACGCAGGCATCAACTAGATACGGGTAGAATCGATCACAAGCAGTGTGTGATCCCTCTGGGCAAGTGACGCACTCATACACGAGGGGACTCAAGCACGCTGCGTTGGTGTCCCCATCTTGGTAGCACGCCTGGGAGGGAACGAAAGTTTCTATTGTGGCATATTTTACTTACTAGGGAATGCTACAAGAAAGTTTCTTGCTTCGTAATAGGTTATGAAATTGTGCTGAAAGTAACGTATTATGAGTGGCGGTATGGTTCATACCGTTGAGAATATGACGTGCTATGAACATGTACAGTAGGTAAGCACATTAATGTTTATTGATTCAATTACCAAGGATAAATACTTGCCTAATTTTTTATAGTAATATCAATTTTTAATTTGACCTCACAGAGATGAAATCCATCACATTTCCTCGGCTTTGAATTCCTTTAATAAGAAATATTTACATTTTAAGTGATTATTTCATACGGGCCACACTGGTGAGTGAGTCAATATCATAGCCGGGCTGGTGATGATGTTGGTTATCATTGTCCGCTTAGGACTGCCGGTCATTTACTCATCAGCGGTAGGCTTTCCATGCCTGGTATCCAATTCTTGAACTTTATCAGCCTCGGTTAGTCTAAATATACCCAAAGTCTCGCAGCACCATTGAAATTGACTTCAATTTTGGTCTCCTATTGCTAAGGTAAAATCTACAATTTCATTTTACACAAGTAGCCACTAGCACTACTGGCACTACCACTGCAGGCACTACCACTGCAGGCACTACCACTGCAGGCACTACCACTGCAGGCACTACCACTGCAGGCACCACCACTGCAGGCACTACCACTGCAGGCACCACCACTGCAGGCACTACCACTGCAGGCACTACCACTGCAGGCACTACCACTGCAGGCACTACCACTGCAGGCACTACCACTGCAGGCACTACCACTATGAACACTACAACTAAAGGCACCAACCGTCCCAGCAGGACAGCTTGTACTGGTGACCACAGTCCCCGAGCAAGTCATGTAGTCAAAGCAGCTGGTGCACTTCACCTGCCTGTTCTCCATATCGTAAGCTGGGCAATCCGCCTTCCTGTAGTTAAGTTCAAATGTGAATGAAGCGGAAATAGCAGGAATAACAAACTTTCAAGAATGACAGAATACATAACCTGAGAAATGAACTGGTTTTGATTTGTCGGGCGATGTATTTCTCTTGTTTTGAATTTGAACTGTAACAAATTTTTACGAGTCAAGTCCAGATTTTCGAATGGCATCTGCAAATTTTGAAATTCAAATTTTTACTTAAGAAGAGAATTTTGCCTTCAGTTACAGTAATGCTGACTGGCATGACGACTGTGGCATGCTATCTGAGTGCTCCGGCTAAATATATTATAATTTTCTTTCCACGGCTACAAAAATCTGTCTCTGGTAGCGCTGCTGAAGCTGTTTAGTGTGTGCGGGTCAAATTATTAACGAGATATATTTTTTTTTAATTATTTCGGAAGCCATTTGACAAAATTGTATCTAAATTTCAGGAATGTTTACTACACCATTCCGCTATTACAGTTAATAAATAAAAGGATTCAAACCAGTATTAGTCTATAGTCTGGCACTAATAACGAATATCTGATGATCTAAGTGTGCCAAATTATTAACGAGGTTAAGAAAAAAACACAATAAACCAATAACTTTTTTAATGTTGTGATTTTCCTGGATATAAACAACTCACAAACATCAAATGAACTGGGAAAAATGCCGAGAACACAATGACTGCATATAAAATTTTTAGCTTTATATTATTAGACATTCAGCAAATATGGCGTCAAGTTATTTACGCCCCGCAAAACAGTACGACTTTTTTTTACAGTACTCGCATCTCAATGTTGACAACGTTCCCTGCAAATCAAATAAAATATACCTCTGCTTCTGAAATAATTGGAAATATTTTATCGCATTAGCAACTTGGCGCGCAGTGTTTAGTGATAGTTAACAATGAGTCATAAAAGTTTGACCTTACATTGACGCTATCGTTCATAACCTACTCAATGTAAAGAGTATTTGCACGAAGTTTTGTTTACATTTGTACTCACACAGCAGCACAGCTCAGCAGCGCCATCTGGGGGAGACATCAAAAAATGAATGTTTCCATATCTGTACAGGAATGTGAGACTACGGCCGGGGACAAAACTTAAACGACCTCTCCCTGGGGCAACATTTCATCCATTCTCTTATTTGGAATTTTGGAAACTGTGACAGCATTCGACGCAAGATAAACTCATCAGAGTTACGAATGGCTGTAAGTTAGCGACTTGCGGCTGCTGTGTGTAGTCAGCGCACCTGATGGGGACGTCGTGGTATGGTTCACTTCAGAGTATTTTGGCTTCTATCAAAATAAACACGTGTTTCATTATGTTAAGTTTGAATCACAAAATAAAAAACTTCCGTACCCTCCGTCAATCAGTTTTGATATCTAAGCAGAGTGAACATAACGCAAGCTCTGTAACTAATTTCCTCCAGAGCCAATAAGCTCGCTATTATTTTCTGTTTTCGAAAGAGACGTCAACACACACTTCTACTTCGCACAAGCTAAAAAATGTATCGTGTACAACTATGAACCTCTACTGAATTCTTCGTATGATATATTCGTATTGCAGTACAGTATGATGAAACAATTGAAATTAAGTTCCATGAAGAATATCTACAACTAACATGTAGAGCTTCATTCAACCACCAGCTGTGTTAGTCTATTTACAAAATACAACATACGTTGAGCAGTGACACACACATAAACTTACACATGCACAAAGAAATGAACGCAAACATGCGCAAAGAGCAGCACATGAGTGACTGTCACGGCATTTACTCAGGATTCACTCACCAAGATTTTCAGCTTCAGCGACATGCTGAGTACTTTCTGTTTCAGTTGAGACGAAAACTTCAAGATGAAAGTTCTACGAGGTGGCGAGGGTACTTGTAGTACGGGATGTGGTACCAGGAGTTATGTTGTTAGGTCCCTCCAAAATGTCTTCTTATATTGGCCTCAACTCATCTTGCTCCAGAGATTACCCTCAAGTGTTTTGCTCAGTACACACACGGTATCTAATGCACGAGTACCGTGAGAGACCATTCACGTCCATATCTGAAGGGTGACACAATGGTTACAAACGCCGGCCTAGCAAACTATCAATTGAACTCAGCTCAACTCAGACACTACCACTTCAGGCACTACCACTGCAGGCACTACAACTTAAGTCAGCAATCGCCCAAAAAGAACAGAGAGAGCATTGCAGTGGTAGTGCTACCTTTGCTTTAGGAAAACATGAAGCGCGTTTTGTGAGCGTGGCAAAGTGAATGTGCTTCGTTCACGCAGCATGTTTACAGGACCTCGTGGCAGGTGCTGTCAATCACATCATTTGCTACGAAGACCCCCTCAGGGGGATACAACTATTGTATCTATGGGAATTAGCGCTCCCAGGGGGACTATGTGAGGGCCCGAGCTAAAGATTAGGTAGGCTTTCTTTTTCTTAAAATAACATAAGTTTTTGTTTTGTTACGGACCAACTTTTTTTCGGTTCACTGCTGTCCTGTTTTTTCAACACCTACCACTTTCTTCTTCAACTATGATCTTGTTTCATGAACTTCTTTCGTAACTTACTGTTTCTATGCCTTTTCTGCATAGATTCCACGTTCCCTTAACTCCATACTAAATGGTGCCTTCTTCCTTCCTCTCTTTGGATCTCATTTGTTGAGGATAGAGAGGCTTAAACTAACTAATAATCTAGTAATCTTGCTACGAAGAAAATACCTTTTTTCGCTGATTAATATTTCGCAGCTACGAAGATTGTCTATCAATTTGAGATCTTTTCGGACCGTGTTTGGTTTGACTGAAAATACTGCGCAGTTACGAAGATTTTCTTTCGGTTTGGCGTGAGAGGCAATAGTTATACTAATAATACTCATTAGTTTGGCGTGAGAGGCAATAGTTATACTAATAATACTCATTAGTTTGGCGTGAGAGGCAATAGTTGTACTAATAATACTCATTAGTTTGGCGTGAGAGGCAATAGTTGTACTAATAATACTCATTAGTTTGGCGTGAGAGGCAATAGTTATACTAATAATACTCATTAGTATGGCGTGATAGGCAAATACGGAGGAGGGGAGTACGGATTTTTTCACAGGATGTACCTGACATCTTACCCTTCCTATGGCAGCTAAAATCAATTTATCTAGAAAACTCGACATTCTGGGGGTACTCTTACTTTGAGCTATTTGTAATTCTAAAATGAATGGAAAATTGATGAATGAAGGTAATTATAATCTATCGATTATAATTGATAGATAGACATTTAATAATTAGTAGGTGTAATATAGTGTAGTATGCAAGTTACTAGTTAGAGAGACCTGTTGTTGGCATCACTGCAGATGGCAACACCCGCAACCAGTTTCCAGCCAGACTTGGTACCAACAACCGTAAAGTATCTGCCAAGTGTGTTCTTAAGTGTTAAGTGATGCTAAGTACTTAATCTAACTACTCGTAACTAACTACTGCTAGCTCCTATTTTTACTCCTATATTTCATTACTATTCTTCCGCTCTTTTCTTGCATATTCATCATCGAGTAGACTGTTCAGAGCTAAGAAGATATCTCAGAGGTGAGTGGGCTTTAAATATATGTGTGTTGTTGCTATGTCTATTCATGCTTTGCTGTGTGCTATGTCTATTGATGTCTATTGTTGAAATTGAAATCTTCATTGAATAGGCTATTTAGGTGAGCAATTTTAATATTTCTGTTTTACTAGGCAGAGAATATTACAGTAGGTAATTGGTAGAACATTGGTAATTGATCCGTAAATATCAACTGATAGATAATTGATTGATAACTGCGGAAACCCTGTCGTATTATCGTCATCGCTGGATTTCCTTTGAAAGTTGAGTACATTAGTACTATCCTCTTATAATGAATAATTAGATCTTTTAGAAAATTGCTTGTAAAATGATTTTTTGTTTAATGTTTGTTTGCGTCGATATTTGTGGTGGCGCAATGTATGATGTGTGCCAGGTGTGTTCGTATATGTGTCAGGCATGTGCTTTGGTGTCGGCTCTTTGTGTAGGTCGTTTGTGAAGTGTGTTCATGAAGCGAATTGTGTTAGTGCTGAAAGTGTTTGTACTGAGCTGTGCGTGAACGAATGTCCACACAGAAACAAATGGCTTGTGGTTGGCCAGGCTAGACATAAGTTGTCGAATGCAATGAGTACCAACGCAACAGAGGGGGGTTTGAGCTTCGCGATAAGGAACATCCTATTTTGGAACCTAAATTGGTAAAAGAAATTCAGGGAAAAAGTTGAAAGGAGCGACTTTTCATAAATGAGTCTAAGATTGCAGAGGCGGAGAATAGTTGCTTGACAGATCTATGGGAACAGCCACATTCGTGTTAAGGCGGAGCTTGCAAAATCATTGGTCGGTCTAAGAAGGTTCTGAACTCAAGAACGAATGTAATGAAACAGCTATTTTCGAAACTCCGAGGTTTAGATTCCACGTTAATGTAAATTAACGAGAGTCTAATATCTCCTGACGCTCCTGTCCCCTGATTGCGTGTCGTTGTCTTCCCACTTAATCAAAGTGTATCATCATTATTTTCCTCAAGTTTTCATTGCAATTAGCAAAACGTGCATTTCAAGTTACTTGAGGGGACAGTCTCGCCAAAAGAAAGTCCATCATTTTATACGAATTCATCTGAAATTTTCACCATAGGTGTAATATGATACAATGTTTTGGACGTCGTTATGAGCGGCAGAAGAACCGGGAGGGGGCTTGACGACCTTGGGGGACCGTCTAGGTAAAACTCGAGTCAGCTGTTTTCTAAATGATTTTTCTGAAATTCTCACCATAGGTGTAAAATAATGCAATTGTCTTTTTTGAACTCGTGTGTTTTATTCGTATATTTATTAGTACAAGGATTTTTTCAAGAAGACCACTAATAGGTATTTTTGAAATTGTATCTTCTCTTACAATTTTGAAGTTACAGAATCAGCAGGAAAAACTTACATAGCTAAGTGTATTATCTAAAGAAGCATGGGAATAGAACTTCGAATTGCAAAAAACTAATGTGAGTATTCAAATATTTGCAAGAAGTCTTTAGCAGCAAAGCTGTATTTTATTTACACCAATAAATTGAGAATGATTAGAACAGTCTTTTAAAAGATACAAAAATATCATTCAATGAATGTGAAGCAATAATTTCCTCTGGTAGTACTAGTAAGCCAAACCCCGCTAATGATTCATAGCCAGTTTCACACATACATACAGTATGTCAAATACCTACAAAGATTGTGGTGGTGGTATGAAGTTATAAACCTTTAAAATACAACGAAAGACACCAATATTTAAGGGAAAAAATGAACAGTGCATACCTCCGAAGAAATATTGTGTACGGGTATAACCTTCCAAATCATTTTGTCGAGCTTTGTCTGCTCTTCAACCTGAGACTGAATGGCCTTCGTCCTGTGTGGAATTACTGGAGGTCGTATCATCCTGAATTGTCTTGCTTCAAAAGTACGTGTGTTATGTTTGATCATAAATTCTCGTCTTAGATGGTAGATCATTAGTGAGCCCGATTGTTAAACTTACTCGTGCCTAATTTTCCAGAAAGAATAAGGGGACGAAATTTAGCTATTTTCATTTGGAATTTGATAAAAGAGATATTTTGGCTAAATATTCTACTGACTCAGGATTGGTAACTTTATTAGCTATGTCAATGTGGTCCACCACTTCGACTTTTGTGCAGTCGGCCCGGAATGGGGCTGTACCGTCCTCATATCCATCGCATGTTGACGGTAAACTTTGGGATTGAATCGTCACAGGGTCGAAATATTGGCTTTCGTCGCAGTGTAGGGTACGGAAAGAATCTCCTCCAGAGCACAGCACACCTGAGGTGCGTGCTGGCCTGTAGGTAATGAACACTGAGACTGTGAGGTCTACAATTGTTTTACTGCATTGTTCATTGGGGTGCCATCCGAGCCTAGGACTGCCGTAGTTTCTTTAACGCACGTGCCGTTTTGGCAAATTTCATCCTCCAACTCATCACAAAATTTTAAGAAAACTGTTGCTCCGTCGACGCACTCATCAACTAGATTCGGGTAGAATCGATCACAAGCAGTGTTTGATCCCTCTGGGCAAGTGACGCACTCATACACGAGGGGACTCAAGCAGGCTGCGTTGGTGTCCCCGTCTTGGTAGCACGCCTGGGAGGGAACAAAAGTTTTTATAGAGACAGAATTTATTTACTAGATAATGCTACAAGACAGTTTCTTGCTTCGTTCAAGACTACGAAATTGTGCGGATAATAACGTATTGTGAGTTGCGGTCTGGTTCATACTGTTGAGAATACGGCGTCCTATGAACGTGTACAGTAGGTAAAAACATAAATATTCATTGATTCAATTACCAAGCATAAATAGGTGTCTAATGTTTTAAAGTAATATCCATTTTTATTTGACCTGATAGCGATGAAATGCCTCGTATTTCCTTGGCTTCCTTCAACGGAACGTCCACACAAACAAAAAAGTCCGCAATATAAGGATACATTTTTTGAAATTTTCACAGTAGGTGTGAAATGCTAAAACGATTTTTTATGATTGATTTTTTTTCGTATCTGCATCAGCATTTTTTTAAAACGAAAAAATTTGAATTTTTAAAATTCGATCTACTTTATAAATTTGAAGGTACAGAACCGGCAATGCGTTTTTAGATAGCTTGTAAGACTACCTAACCATGAGGCTTAATGAATTTCGATAATTTGATTTTTGGAATTTTAGGAATTTTCTGATATAAATCTGACTTCCATTTTTTTCTTCTTTTCGTGTCGTATAACTTTCAAAACAATCAATATTTAAAAAAAAAACCATAGGCCTTACGGATAGAGCTCTCTAAACCCTATCGAATGAAATGTTTCCCATTCATGTACTCCAAAAATTGTGGAAGAAGATGTATTGAAGAAACCAATTTGCAAGTTTCCAGAAAACGCGGTTTTCTCAAAATTTTATTTGTTTTGTTTCCTAATTTTTGAACTATGTGTTTTATACATTGAACTCCTAAGCTTTTGTAGCGCTTTTCAAGCCTTTTCGATTGATATATTTGACATTCCTTTACTTTTAAAACGGTTGGAGAAAATCCACATCAAAAGACAATAAGTGTAAGTGTTCAAAGAAGCTATATTGGTAACAAAATTTTTTTATTTTGACTAGAATACGTTTCTTAAAATCATCTTGTTTACCTTGTAGCCTTTTTTAAGCTCTTTCGATTGATGTGCTTGCCTTTCCCGTAGCTATGATACTACGGCCGGCAATGAGCTTTGATATAACGCGGTATCTATGATACTGCGTGTGCACACAGCAGCTGGATTCAAAACGAATGCCCGCTTAGAACGTCATAATTTATCACTCAGCGTTAGAATGTTTCGTTCCAATATGAGTGTGCTATGAGCTAGGCCATTAACGACCGCTGTTGCTATTCCCGCAAAGAAAAGCTTACGAACAACCCTCAAGCATGCGGGGAAGCGGGAGTCACCCTGCTTAAAGGTCGCGCTACCCCGCCCCCTCAACCTCCGTGTGGTAGCAGTACGAATGTACGGATACGCCAGCCAATATATCGCTGGATGCGCAAGAAAATCCTGTAGAAGATGAACTTATAAATAAAAAATCTATAATTTCTCGGACTCGTGGGTAGACCGTCTTCTTAATGTGAGCGATTTACATTTCGGGTGATTAATTCATGCTAGCAGCACTGGTGAGTAAGTCGAGATCATAGCAGGGCTGGTGATGATATTGGTCATCATTGTACGTGTAGGACTGCCGATCGCATGAGCATCCTTTACTCAACAGCGGTGGGCTTTCCGCGCTGGCGTTCATATCATAGAACTTTATCAGCCTCGGTTAGCCAAAATTCACTCAAACTTTCGCAGCACCATTGAAGTTGACTCCAATTTTGGTCTCATATCACTAAGGTAAAATGTACAATTTCATTTTAATAGAAAAGGCACAGTCACTGCAGGCACTTCCACTGCAGGCACTTCCACTGCAGGCACTACCACTGCATGCACTACCACTGCAGACACTACCACTGCAGGCACCACCATTGGAGGCCCTACCACTGCAGGCACTACCATTGCAGGCACTACCATTGCAGGCACTACCACTGCAGGCACTACCACTGCAGGCACTACCACTGCAGGCACTACCACTGCAGGCACTACCAATGCAGGCACTACCACTGCAGGCACTACCACTGCAGGCACTACCACTCCAGGCACTAGAACGACATGCACTACCACTATGAACACTACCACTACCACTGCACTACCACTACAACTGAAGGCACTAACCGTCCCATCTTTACATCTTGTTTGGAAGATCACATTCTCCTCGCAAGTGTCGTAGGTGAAGCAGCTGGTGCACTTCATGTCCAACTCCAACATGTCGTAAACTGGGCAATTCGCCTTCCTGTAGGTGAGGTCAAATGTGAATGAAGCGGAGACAGCAAGAAGAACAGACACACGAGAATGACGGAAGACATAATTATGAAAATTGATCTAAGAATTGAATTGATTTTGACATGTCGGGGGATGTAATTTTCTTGCTTTGAATTTGAAATGTAACGAATTTCTGAGAGTCAGGTCTAGATTTTTGAATGGCATCTGCAAATTTTGAGGTTTAAACTTTTACTGAGCGCGGTAGAGAACTTGGTTTTGAGTTACAGAAATGTTGACTGTGGCATGCTAACTGTGGCATGCTGACTGTGGCATGCTGACTGTGGCATGCTGACTGTGGCATGCTAACTGTGGCATGCTAACTGTGGCATGCTGACTGTGGCATGCTTACTGAGAGCTCCGGCTTCATCGATTATAATTTTCTCTCGACGTCTAAGATTAATTTGTCTCTAGTTGCGCTGATGAAGCTGTTTAGTATCATTTGCTCAAACGATTTCGAGTGATAGTTAACGATGAGTTATACAAGTATGACCTTAATTTGACCGCTTTCGTTCACTGCAACACTTCATTATACGCAACTCTCGTCACACAGCTCACCTGTCCTCAGTACCTACACAAGGTACAGAGTACATACACAATGTGTTGTTTACATTTGTACTCACACAGCAGCACAGCTCAGCAGCGCCACCTGGGGGAGACATCAAGAAATTAATGTTTGCATATCCGTGTAGGAATGTAGGACTACGGCTGGTGACAAAATTAGACGACCTCTCTCACTGTGGTGTCATTTCATCCATTCTTTTATTTTAACCTTCGCAAAATGTAACAGCATTGAACGAAAGGTAAACTCATCACAATCACGAACGACTCAAAGTTAGCGACTTGCGGCTGCTGTGTGTAGTGAGTGCACCTGACGGGAAAGTTGTGATCTGGTTCATTTCAAATATTTTGGCTTCTATCAGAATAAATAAATGTTTTTCATCGTGCCAAGTTTAAATCACAAGATAAAAGACTTCCGCAACCTCCGTTAAACAGTTTTAATTTTAACCAGAGTGAACGTAATGCAAGCTCTATAAATGTTTTCCTTCAGATCCAATAAAATCGCTAATATTTTTTGTTTTGAAAAGAGACGTACTGTATAATGAAACAATTGAAATTAAGTTCACTGAAGAACGTCTGAAACTAACATGTAGAGTTTCATTCAACCGCCAGCTCTGTTAGTCTATTTAAAAATACAAAATGTTTTGTGTAGTGACACAGATACATTTTCACTTGCACATAGATACGAACGCAAGCGTGCGTGAAGAGCAGCACATGAGTTGCTGTCACAGCTATTTACTCAGAGATAACTCACCAGGATTTGCAGCTTCAGCGACATACTGAATTTTTTCTGTGCCAGTTGAGACAAAACCTTGAATGTTTCGCGTGGTAGCGAGGGTACTTGTGGTACTGGATGTGGTACCAGGAGTGATGTTAGGTCCCTCCAATATGTCTTCTTATATAGGCCTCACCTCATCTTGCTCGAGAGATTACCCTCAAGTGTTTTGCTGAGTACATACACAGTATCTAATTCACGAGTACCGTGAGACAAAATTCACATCCATATCTAAAGAGTGGGGTACAATAGTCACCAACGCCAGCCTAACACACTATCAACTGAGCTCAGCTCAGACACTACCACTGCAGGCACTACCACTGCAGGCACTACCACTGCAGGCACTACCACTGCAGGCACTACCACCGCAGGCACTACCACTGCAGGCACTACCACTGCAGGCACTACCACTGCAGGCACTACCACTGCAGGCACTACCACTGCAGGCACTACCACTGCAGGCACTACCACTGCAGGCACTACCACTGCAGGCACTACCACTATAAACACTACAACTAAAGGCAACAACCGTCTCATAAAGACAGAGTGACCGCTGCAGTGGTTGTGATACAGGTGCTTTAGGAAAACATGAAGCGCGTTTTGTGAGCTTGTCAAAGCGCACGTGCTTCGTTCACACAACATGTTCACAGGACCTCGTGGCAGGTGCTGTCATTCACACCATTTGCTACGTAAAAACTAAACTTTTTTTCGCTGATAAATATTGCGCAGCTACGAAGATTGTCTATCAATTTGAGATCTATTCGGACCGTGTTTGGTTTGACTGAAAATACTGCGCAGTTACGAAGATTTTTTTTCAGTTAGAGATCTTGTTGATTGTGGTTAGATTAGTTTTTACATTTCAGGGGAACGAGATGCGACTGTGTACCTGCAATTTTGATCCAGCGGTCACCTCGAGTTTGTTGATCAGTTTTCTCACTGTTCGGTGACGTGCAGCGCTCTGAAGGTAGATTTTATTCAAAGTAACGCGCTAGTAAATTAGTTTTTCAATAACCTATACGGTTAAATCTGTTTTGATACTTTATATGTGACGTTTAATTTAAAATTTAAGTGGCATTGCTCATTAAAATTATGGATTACCACCGAAAATAATTGTGTTCTAGATAAAATTAGGTACAAGGTTCAAGCAAGAAATATCTAGCAGGATGTCCAGGATTTTTGAAAATCTTTCACGAAGCATCTGTACATTGTGTTATACGGTATATTTGAGCTAGTCCGTCCGTTAAAAAGTCCAAGCCTGAAGAGGTTTGTAGGACTCGTAAACTATGAAAAGCCCCTCCTCATGTCGTACCTGTATCCTCAGTTGTAGAATGAAATGAGATTCTTGAACAAGGAACAGGAAAGCTTTCTGTACTTGGCAAGTGCTCCAGTTTTGACATACAAGAGTTTGTGCTTTAATAGGAACTGCTTTCTCTAACGCTTTCTTGAGTTTTCAGCCATAATGTTTTCAATTTTCTGAATTTTAATTCAACTTTGTACGATTCAGGGCAATAAAACAAACAAAAGTCGAATATCGGTATGATCTCCCTAGCATGAACACATGAAGCAAAGTGATTCACTAGCTCACCTTTCCTCACGCTCCAATGGAACAGAATATCTATTGAAAAATGTAATTATTCTTCACTCACAGTATTTATTCTATCTGGTTGTATCATACATACAAATAAATCTGCCTAATTTGTCATGGAGACTCGTTCTTTCATATACTGTTATCTCATCATGAAGGGAAAAAAAGGTTGTCCCTCATTTTTGTTCACTTTCAATACCCAGGAGAGGGTGTTAGTAGTACGCTCATGTTTGAATTTTAAGATTATGACTTTACGAGGTCCTGTAAATTACGTGTGGCGTTAACCTTTATGTCCAACCCCTACTTCTTCCAGCAAGCAACACTTTTGGTATCGCTGACCGAGCACGTGTTCTGGTCGCGAGTTTCTGGGTGCTTCGTGCGGGTGGGGGATAATAATCACACGAGGAAAAATGTACTCAATAGTTTACTGGTGTGAGAGGCAAGTACAGAGGAGGGAAGCGAGCACGCGCGTGGCACCAGACGCACAACCCATGATCTTCGAAAAAAAATCGCCAACTTTCTTTAGCTGTAAACCTCGAGACACGAGTTAGTTTCCACTACTAATCAAGTACTAGACTGACAACGAAACTTGAAACCAAACCCCTGGAATCTTAGCCCTCGACACCAAGCCCTCGAACGTTAGCTCTCAATACTTGAGAGCTGCCTATGTAGTCACAATCCTGTGAGCTTATGAGAACTCAATACGAATTTTTAGGAAAGATTCTTCTGTCACAGTTTGGTGACTGGGTATAAAAAATTTTCATACAATTAATCCATGAAAAATCAAATGATAGGATATCACGTGCGATGAAATCCACGAATTTTTTCAAGGAAAGAGAAGATAATTTGCAAAATGAACTTACACATTTCATAATGGTTTGACATGCAATGGGAAGCTTGACAACTTTAAAACTCGTGTAAAAAAAATGATTTATTTATCTTGTCATCTTGTCACTTGCGTTCTTGACGCAGCGAATTGCTAGGCGCACTGACCTTTTTTATATTTTTCAAGCAAATAATTAATGTAAATTAATGAAGCATTGTCTAGAAAACCTTCACAACCATGGCAAAAATGGTGCAATTCCTGCATAATTCTCATGAATTTTTAAGAGAACATTGTTCATAAATTTTAGCGCGTCAAAGTTTAACACGCCTTTTATGAACTTGTTAAGGGATGAATTGTTTTAAAATTACGCGTTCCAAAGTTTGACAGGCACATAAAAAGAGCGCCGAGATGAGAATGCAGCTTCACGCTATATAACCCGTCGATTTTCTGAACTTGCAGTGTTTGGCGCGCTGGAGTCAGAGATTCCAAGACCAGTGCCATCAAAGTCTCGAGCTCCTTAACAAGTCTTCGATTTTTGATAAAGGCTTGACCATAAACAGCAAAGTTAACTCACTTGACATTTTGAGTCTTTATAATGTGGACGAAACGAGAAATGCTTGTGAGTTTTTTTTCCCGTGTGTTTGAGCGAGAAAAGCTTGTAGGTATTTTTTTCCATGTGTGTGACATAGAACACAGTTCTTGAGTCCCTGGGAGCTGGTATTCCTTGTGAATCCAATATTCGGCAAGTAATTCCTTTTATCCATTGCTGAATGCCAAATTTTAACATGTTACTCGCTAAACAAGTTCAGTCGGCCGCAGATATTTCCCTGAGCCTGTAGCTGTTGGTGGGGAAAATAGGAGATGTTGTTTTGATTTTACTGAACTTTCTTCTCAGATTTTGGAGGAACGCAATGTTTTACTGGATTAAATGTTTAATTTTTTGTCCGCCAGGTGGCGCTGATGTGCTGTGTTGTCGGGTAAGGGGTGACTTCTTCATTTTAACATGTAGGCTTCTGGCGTGAATTATTTGAGAATCTAATTATATATAAGCACTTGCGGATGTGATTACTATTTGAATATTCAGTTACAACGTGTCTTTTTCAACATTTAAATTCACTTTCTACTACCTATAAGTTTACTCTATATTTTGCATTATGAAAGAAAGAAGAGATAATTCCTTTCCCATTTTTTAAAGGGAAGTGCACTGATTCTGGAGTACACAGGGAGATAGACTGGTAATAGTTTATTGGCAAAGAAATGCTAAATTGTTGGAATCCTAGAGCTTAATTCTAAAAACCTCAGTAAATTTTTACATTAAAGTTCTCATCTCATGACAGAACCATTCCGGTTCATATCCTCCATTTACCACTTGTTGCTCACAACAGGTTGAAAGTGCAAACTACCCAATGCTAAACACTTATACGTTAAAGATCACGTTAAAGATTATACGTTAAAGATCAGTGAGTCATAAAGATTAGACCTTTATGACTCACACCTTCGATTTACATGCTGTACCTCAAGAAATATGTGCCTCATTACCTGTGCCTCATTGGGCAGGTCGGCCTCACAACCCTCATGCCTCTCCCAACTCTTAAACCTCTCACCGTCCTGCTAAACTCTTGAATATCAAAAATCGCCCTCAAGATCAGACTCCTATGACTTACGCATTCAATTTACCTTTTCCGTCACAATATATTAATATTGCTTCCACCTCATTGGGCAGGTCGGCCTTACAACCCTCACGGCTCTCACAGACTTCACGCCTCTCACAACTCTTACGCCTCTCGCAGTCCTCCAGCTGCCCTGACGCAGGGCTGGTGGACGGGCAGTCAAAGTGCACGAGCTGCTCCGAGGTGTCCTTCTGCATCAAAGGGAGCGTCAACTCCGTCTCGTGCGGGACGGACCAGGTCTTTGTTTGGTGGTTGTTCCCGTCCGGCGGACGGCGGGAAAATAAGTCGTGATAGGATGCTTTTTTCTTAACTTCAGTGATGATGGAGATTCTTAGTTTTTATGACACTGGAATTCTTTGTCTCCGTGAAAACAGGGATTCTTTTCTTCTGTGATAGCCGTGATTCTTAGCTACTGTGATAACTGGTATTCTTAGTGTCTGTGAAAACTGTGATTCTTAGCTTGTGTGAAAACCGTAATTTCTAGCTACTGTGATGACTGAAATTCTTAGTTTCTGTGATAACCGTGATTCTTAGTAGCTGTGATAACTTTTAGAGATCTATGCCTTGACCTACAAACCCTCCAATACGTTTACGTGAGCCACACCTTGTTTTTCGCATGGAAGTCTCCGCTACTCGGTGTGGCTTGAGCGTCATTGAACAGAACCTCATTTCCTGCCCCTATAGACAAAGCTATACAATGTTTAAATTTGGCTAAATCGAAGATTGTCATCTAGTCAACATGATCTATAACCATTGATTAATATTGAAATCCTGCTGAGGTGAATATTTATCTCTTTTCGGAAACTACTAAAAAATAATTTTGACGAACAGTTGTCTTTTTACTTTTAGAAAAAAGTATTTACAATAAAAAGTATTCACATAATTTATACGTTTTTTACATGTTTGTTTTGCATGTTTGTTCAGGTTTTCATTTTTATTACCTGTGCCAAAAAGTTATTCCCATCTTTAAGACAAAGATGCAAAACACGAATTAAACGCAATATAATAACCCGTATTTCAACGATTTCTTTAAAAAAACTCACGCGGTTTTTTGTATTTGAACGCAGGCGTGTTCCCAAGACGTGGGCTCTGCGTTCTGTCTGCCGGTGGAACGCACCCCGTGCAACACCTGCGACGAGGGCAGACACACCGCCTGTGATCCCTACAACGACGCGATCGTCAACTCCTGCCCCCGGGGCCAAGCCCCAGCGATGCTGTGTCCTGAGACGCAGACTTGCTTCAAAGGCACCTGCGTTGACAGACCGAAGTCTTCGTCTTCAGACTTGAAGATTGTGTCGGAGGTGTGCGACGAGGATATCGACGGGGACCACTTCGTCGTGATACCCCCTGAGTGTACCATCGGTGTGCTCTGCTCGCGTAATGAGAGCGGTGCCATCGTGTATGAGTGTGACGAGGGGTTTTATTTCGAGGCCCAAACTGTGAGTTGCGAGCCCTTACCAATTGACAACTGTGCTCTCATATATCAAGGGTTCGCTCCCGACCGAACCAACTGCTCCAATGGGGTTGTGTGTGAGGACGGACGGCAGGTGTCGTCCTTCTCTTGCGGGTACTATCACCTCTTCGATCTGGACACAAACACTTGCGTTGTTGAGTCCGAGGCCAATTGTTCCGAGTTGGATGGGTGTGACAACGAGGAAGCTAAGGCAAATGAGTTTATGTTTTAGACCCCTCTACCAGGTAGCTACGGCAATTGGATTAGTTTGGTAGACGCTGAAAAGCACCTGCTGGTGTCTTTGATGCAGAATTATGATCCATGTTATGACCAATTGAATTCCTCATGCATGTTATGAATGAGTTTACGTTTTCGACGTCCCTACCACGAAGTTACGTCAACTGTATTAGTTTGGTAGAAGCTCAACAGCAACTTCTGGTGACATTGATGCTAAATTATGACCCATGTTCTTGTGACCAACTGAATTCTGTGCAAAATTTTTGGAAATTGATGTGCGTGTTCTTAAGCATGAAAATGAAATTTCTTGTGGTCTGAAAGTTATTACTCGTGCCGGATGTTGTTGAGTGGTTTCTTGCAAAAGGATGTGCTGATGACTATGAGGCTTGATAAATAAATAAGGCTTAAATTTGAATTCTAAAACTTGTTTAATTTTGCAAACCTTCGTTCAAGCATTTACTGTGAATAATATGTTGGAGCATGAAACACATCAATTAATAGATAAAAGAATAATTGTTGCAGCTTAGAGAATACAGAATTTATTCAAACACTTTCTCCATAGGGCAATCATTCTGGCGTTTGAATTTCATATTCATCTGGTAATTCCTAATTTAGAAACATGGTTTCTTTTGTTGCATTATCGATACCCACGATACATATTTTCCATCGAGTCAGCTTCATGGTTCATGTACCCAACCTCGAAAGTGATGTTCATTGAGGATCTCGCAGGATCTGGTCAAATTCGCTGGATTTTTATTTCGATAATGCCTTTAGTTGGTGTTGATTTGTAGACTTTTATGGTAAACTCTTCATTTTCAACTCAAGGCATCCACCATCGAATAATAAGCAGGGTATTTGACGAGGCATATCTACCGCCGATACGAACAGCCTGCGTTATCGCGCTGAGTTTTGTTTGCGCTCAGGTGTAGTGCAGTGTTCAAAACGTAATAAAAAAAGCATTTCTCAGGATTTCACACGAGCCATTTATTTTAAAATCCATCCGAAATAATAGGAGTTCTTAAAGATTCGCCCAGGACTCGTGTTCAATTATCTTCCTGTATTAGTTTAGTCAATTATTCTTTAGATAGTTTTAATTAAGTATGAGAATAAATAAAACAATGAAGCCAATGATATTACCTCTCCCAAATGAGCTCCGTACAAAAACCTGCGGGGCGGCGGAACGAAGTTTTCAGTGTACAAATAACTTGTACCAATGCAAACAACTTACACAAATAAGATAGCAGTTGATTTCCGACATGATACAGGGAGGTCAAATCACAACTTGTGTTCGATGAACGCCTTTATTTTTCCGGAATAAAATTCAAATAAACAAATGCATTAAGAAATGAAAAGAAGTTGATGCTTGTCCGATTGTTACCGTTTTATGTTTTACAGAACTCTACTGTAAATGTGGTGAAAAAACGCCAACTGGCTATTAAGTCTATCGCAAATATCTGTGGTGTTAATTTGAATTGCCAATAGTATTTAATGGTTACACTGAATTTATAAAAATTATGTTCAGCGTTAGAAACTAGGAGCAGACAATTGTTCGTTGTTATAAAATTCGTCAGCTCATTTTATTTCGACTTGAACAAAACTAGCTCAAAATTAATTAATTTATTTATTTCGTTAGCTCTTTCAGTTCTCGCAGCCTCATCAACCAAAACGCTAAGTCCTCCTCAGAGTTTTTTGTTATATTTATATAAACAAGTTACTAACATTCGAGTTCGTTAGATTGATGCCAGATAGTGTAGGCATAACATAGGCATTTGCTAGTGTCAGCAATACATTTCCTATGTCACAGAGAAGTCATTTCAAGGTACGTAGATGAAAAATAAATCCTTACTTCTCCTCGATAAGTTGAAAAGCACGTGGCAAATATTTCAACGCATTTAATGTGAAGAAGCTCAAACTATTTTGCTTAGGCACAACGATGTTAACGCATAAAAATGTGTATCTCTCGCAAGTCCAACGTGAAGAAACAACTAATTGAGAAATTTTGTGTCAGTGGAACGAATTTAGTGTAATATAACTCTCGTATGGATCAGTGCAACGAATTCAAAGCGCAAACTTAAATCTCTCGCAAAGTTCAGAAAAGCTCACGATTGTATCAAAATTGATAGTTGAGTGCCCGCAGTAAAATTTTCCGCCCAGAAGTAAGTAAGCCGGCGTCGAATGCCTGGTGTTGGTGGTGACTCTTGCGAGCGAGTCGGGTGTTTCTCTTCTGTGGGGGAGGGGAGGAAGTAGGGTAGGTTAGGTTAGGTTTTGTTATGGTAGGTTAGGTTAGGTTAGGTTTTTGTTATGGTAGGTTAGGTTAATTTGAGAAGAGGGGGGGGGGCGATAGTTGATCTGGTTTGGTTAGGTTGAGAAGAGTTTTGTAAGAGTGGGAGGGGGAGTTGGTTTGTTAGGTTACGTTGAGAAGAGGAGGGAGGAGTTGGTTTTGTTAAGTTAGGTTGAGAAAAGGGAGGAGGGAGTTAGTTTGGTTGGGTTAGAAAAGGCGTGGGGGAGTCAGTTTCGTTACGTCAAGTTCAGTTAGCAATGGGGAGGGAGCATGGTTTACATTATTGTCTCTCACTGGGGTAAAAAAAGTGGAAAACAAACACCAAAACATCATGGTCGTGTTTTTCCTAAGATCAAACGAGAGCAGGACACTAAAGGCATAAAGAACAAAAACAGTTACATGTATTTCGTTGTTTCGTCATTTAATTTCACAAGGAATCATAAAATCAGTTGATTTTCACTTGAATTGAAATGTAATTTTTACGTATGAATTACCGAATTTATCTCGCTAGAATAATACGTTTAGCTTGATTTGGTGTGATGTCCTGCAGTCACACAGACGATAACACAAATCTAACGCTGGTTGTGCGGACCAGAGGGCCAACCTTTGAACATTCCCCTGAGCATGTTGAACAACCACATTATGTTGATATTATTGCCTACATAACTGCAAGTTGCCTAGTGATGCTGCAATTACTTACGGACGACTCCAAAAATTTTGTTTAAAAAAGTATGGTGAAAATAGCTTTTATTTAGAATTTGTTACGAGAGGTTGATATAGTTGACTGCTAAAATAGTGATAAAATTTCAAAATTAAGTTAAAATTCACAATAAAGCTTTAAATGACAGTTTTGAATGTTGTGCGTCGGTATAAAATTTGTAAACAGCCATTCATTTGAGAATTATTCATTAAATACAAATTCATTGAACAATCCCTCAATGTATCACTATTCTTCGAATAATCTTTATACAATGGCAATTGGTTAATTTGCCATTCCTCTAAGTAACTACTCTTTAACTGACAATCAATCAAAAACTAATAATTAGGTTATCATTTATTAATCAAACATTCATTAAGTAACCATTTATAAAATGAGCAATCATGAAGCCCCGTTTATTAAATAACTACTCCTCAGATAACCAT
>JACJUY010000832.1:33229-82382 GCA_014220935.1 Platorchestia sp. MABIK | reverse complement strand
CATCCCTCACAAATAACACTTACCACACAGCTGTTCTCGTTACTAGGTTTGTCACAGAACTCGGTTTTTCGGTTGAACACGAGCTCTCCAATGCAGGTGCTTTCAATCATCACATACTTGCCTCTAGTCAGCCGACAGGTGTAATACCTGCCGTAAACAATTCACTTTAAGTTTATGACACATTCAACACCAAAATAACTGGTAACTCAAAGGGAATGGAGACGATTTTGAAAGGATTGTTGGTTATAACATGATTTTAAAGGTAGTAAGAATACGATGTTTTCATGTGCTTCGGTTAAAAGCAATAAAAATAGATGTTGGAGGGATAAATCACGCGACTCTTAACTAAGTAAACGTTAGTATAGAATTGAATCGGACGTTTGATCCATGGAAAGGGGCAGTCGTGGGAAGTTAATATTTATGAAATTGAGCAATCCCTTACTTTTTGCATTCAGTTTCATGAGGGTAGCGCCGGTTAACGTTGTCAGAGGTACAGGCTGGATCAGGTTGAATTGGGATAACAGTGGGCTCGGGATTGATAGATCCATCCGATTTGAAAGTACAATTGGTCAGAGCTGGACATACTGCAGGGTCTGAAGAAGCCTCGCACAGGTTGTTTACTACCAATTCGCCTTGACCACAAGGGATATCCATAACCCGAGCTCCTCCTTGGCAGACGACCCTCTTGGTGCAGTCTGTCATGTGAGGGAAGAGTCCATCCCCTTTCCCCTCACACGAGTTCACTGGGAGGTTCGTGCACAAGCCAGTGTCTGGATTGAAGTACTGGGTTTGAGAGCAAGGCCCAGCGGGCGATATGACCTCACCCTCATAACAGAGTACCCCGGTTCTGCAAGAAGGTTTGTTGACTTTGTAAACAGCTGTTGGGCCTGTAACATCGTTGCAGGTAGGGGTTGGACCTGATATAGATCCCGGAACACAAACTCCACTTTTGCACACTTCCTCTTGAGCGCAAGTTTTTGAAAGAGGTGGAGTTATGCCAGGTACGCAGACAAGAACTTGGTCGGGGTTGTAAAGGTCGCAAAATATGGAGCCTTTGGTGCACTCACTGCATTTTGTTTCAGCAACAGTGGTACAGAACGCTGTTCCGTAAGCCTCCATGCATGCCTGTAGTGCACCGATATTATTGCATCAAGGCTATGAATAAGAGGACGCAGGAAAACGAGATTGAAATGTGCGTTTCATGATTTTTAAATGTTGAATAATACATCAAATAAAATATTCTTATCTTATTTTCTACATATGTAAATCAACATATCGATTTGCTAAACTTTTTTATGCAAATTTGATAGAGTAGATTTTTTTCATGTGATAAAAACGTGAAAAGTGGGTTTTTTTTATTTTTGAGTGTGCACTTTTCTTGCTGGAATTAATTATTTTCATGCTCTTGTGACCAACATAGGCCACTGAAAGTGAAAATGTAATTCTGTGCATCCAAAAATTCACCATGTATGAAAATGTTACTTCTTACCTGTTCAATTTCTTTCTATGGAAAACGAATAAATTTCCGCTGTGCTTATACAAATGGTCAATCATAGGAAGTCATTACTCCACGTTAATGGAAATCAATAGCCTGATGATCAAAGAAAATAGGTGACAAAATAAAAATAAAACTATTTGACTGCAATTAAGATGATCTCAGTTCCAGAGATGCCTCCACGTTACCTAAGAACCAGTTCTAAGAAGTGTAAACATTTGCAACATACCTGTCCTGGAGAGCACGGTGTACCTGCTTGCAAAACACCAGCATTGCAGGTACCCAACGCTCCACAACTGAAGCACTTCGGTGCATTTTTGTTAGGGTCGCATGAAGCAGCGGCGACGGCAGTAGCCCTGTAGTCCATTTTCTTATTACATTTTTCAATGACAATTTTACTAAATTTAAAAAGGCATTCCAAAGGATAGGGGAACATGTTCCCTTCGCTCAAGAAATAGACAATTTCATAGAATTCAAATAAGGCTTCTAAAGGATAGAGAAACACGTTAAAGAAATTGATTTATTAATCAATTCGGTAATTTGAATATGTGTACTAAAGAATAGCGAAACACGTTACGTACACTTAAAAAATAACGGCTTAGTTAGCTTTGTAAATTATTTTAGTATCAGACAGAGTCAACTTTCAAAACACGAACAGAATTTATTCTGATTGTTCGGATTTCTTCTCTTAAAGTTTTTTCCCGAAACCTAAGGAAGCCAAGTTCAGATTATCATGTTCGAATTCCTAAACACAAATTTTAAAGTTTTCATTTGGCTGTCAAATCTTTCTATATCGTTAGTCTCGTTTTCTACGTGAACATGCTCTGCAGCGTTGAATTTAATTTACTCAATCTAATTATTTACTGAGCAGGCAAACATTAGATGCGATGGTAGCTTGAACATAGTTCTTTATAATATTAGTCTCAGAACATACAGCAACGAATGAAAAAAAATCAATTCCTCGTAAACGGTCAAATTTGTGCTCAAACTATTTCACTTTTTTGTTCTATAAACATGAAGACATCAAGAATTACAATGCACTTTTTTCCTCTCTGTTTTCTTTAATTTTAAAGAAATCTTTCATTATTTGCTTTAAAGACTACACCCAGAGAAATTTTGACACACCTTTGTGTGTCACACGGTTGTTCATATAAATCTAGATATTTACATCTGGATGAATTACCTTTGCTCGTAAAACCGAGTGAACGAAAAAGGTATGTCTCATATTCATGTTTTAAATGGTGAAAATTTTTTGTAACAAAATAGACTTTCATCAAAAATGGGGAATGGAATATGATTCTTTCTAGAAGCTTTACGGCATTGGCAATTTTTTCTTCGAATTATTTATTAGGTATTGACAGTTAAGGAAAGTTAATCAGAATACTTTAATTGGTGTTACATGATGACGACACACTTTAGTGTGTCAGTTTTTGATAGGTGGACATACAAAACTCCGTGGGTTATGTAACAAATTTTCTCACTGTAGGCCCACTAACAGTGCTTCCTGACTACAGTTCACAGTTTCAAGTTTAGGTCCATAATTTCTAGTAATTTCAACATGTTTAAATAATAAACATGTATCTACATATCACAACTGCTGGTGACATGAAGAAACATTGAAAAGTCAAACTACCCAACTCACCCTACACACAGCAGCAGCGCCACCTGGTGGAAGAGAATTTTGTTATCGACGTGAAGAAATTCTGTAAATCTAAAAGTGATGGGAACCCGCAGCTTACTATACTTTTCGATTTCTTTATCTAATTATAATACAGATTTAGGTGCGTATAAACGACTGCTAAAAAATTTTTTGATAACGAAAGAGAAACTGGGCAGCACAACAAACTGGTAAAACTCTTAATTTATTCTAGGGGATGAGCATGAGCAAGCAAAAAATGATGATAAAATAATAGAACCATATTTTCAACATGTTCATCTAGAACACTATTCGTATTAGAATGTTCGGGAGGACTGTCATATTTTATTCTAAATTAAAGTTTAAAGTTCTCATTCGTGAAAAATTTGACCCATTTACGATTAAACACAATGAATGAACAAGTAAATTTAAAATTAAAAACGAATTATGGTCCTCCATTAGGAATATATTGAAAAAATTCATCCCGATCTTTCTTTTAATTGAATAACAAATTAAAGAATAGTAACCAACCTCAAATCTTCTAAAAATAATACTTTATCAAGGCTGGTGATACTTGGCTCAAAGTACAGTTTTAATACATTTAGAGGAGTTAAAAAAGAAAACTACAGTGAGGCAGACTTTCCTCTTTAGTTAAAATGAAAAATGAACAAACTTTTTGAGGAAAAAAGAGTCTTATGAAACACTGATAATCGGTTAATTACTTTTGTAACGCGCAGTTGAATTGCAGACTAGTAAAGAAAATGTAGGGAGGTGGCTGTGAATCACTCGTAATAAAACATAGCAATAGAGTTATATAGCTTATAATTGTGGTAAGTGCAGTAATAACTTCCTACTGGTCAATTTAATCCAATTTTATTTTCAAATTTATTCCCTACATCTGTAGACGATGGTCGATATTAGAGTCTTTCCGCTAACATAAACTTATCCTTGTTCCTATTTAAGATAAATAGAAACTCCTACTCCTCCTGATCCGGAGCGAAAAAAATATCTCACATAATCTTTGAGTTTCGGGGACATTTCGTCGGCTCCGAACACTCTGAAACTGGGAGCAGGGTCAGTAAAGGCAGTCGAGCGTCAGCTGATACGCTGCGTGTAGAATGGACAGCCCTCCTCTAAAGCTGGGGTATATACGGAAGACAGACTGGCTGCATCCCGTCTTGGTCTCTTAATTTGTCGTATTCATCCAGTGTGAGCATTCAGTGGCGCTACAATAGTGATGTCTATGATCCCTATAAAAGGAGAATTAATGTTATAGAAGTGTAAAAGTAACCCTTTGTGGCATCCTGGGATCGAGTCACAAAATGTCAATTCTAGTCGGTTACCATGCGGTGCTGTGCCAGAGACCTTGATTGATTTGAATACTTTTTATGATCCGCCAAGTACGCTTTTATTTTAAGGTCTGGTTTGATCATTTTGCCATAGACATAAATGAGCTGTAAATGTGTAGATGGTGAATGAGTCTGATGAATTTTGCTAGACTGACGCGCTAAATGATCTGCTTAATGAACCACAGCTGAAACCGTTGGACTCCTGTGCTTTTTCTCGTACTTTATACCGAAAAGGGGTTCTTCCCGAATTTAGTTAAATGGAATGCATGATTTTTCTCTACCTCTACTGCACGTAAAAATTGCACTTAAGGATAAGCGTAAAATCACCCTGAGATAAAAATGAAATCTGTCCCAGCGCATAATTTATGACGATCTGCTTCGTGCATTATTGGGAGTTTGTTAACGCAATATTTTATATCGCTCAATGCGCTTGTTCCACAATAAGACTTGAAGATAACGGGAAGTGGTTTAGTTGTAGCACTTTGCCTCTAAATATTTATTCGATAATTCAAAATGAACTAATTAAGATGCCGTGGTCATTGCTGCGAATTGCGCGAAAAGCTCCTGTGACTGCTAAGTTTGCAAGAATCTATTAAATGCACATTGTTACCACGCTCCTTGTTTCTTTGAGTTAGAGTTGCCTCCGTAGAATAAGTTTAAGTTAGTTCATAGCCTCTGATGCGTTTACTGCGGTCCGTTGATGGGCAACCCCTTTGAAATAGCTGTTTCTATTGTATTCCTGTGAAGTTACTCTGAAAAACCAAGCATTTATTTCTAACTTTATCAGTTGTACATTGTCTTTTGCTGGAGGGAATTCTTATAATAATGTAAAACTGATAGTGTTATCATTCTGAAATATCCAATAAACCATGAACTTGAAACTTCGCGTGTTTGATTATTCGTCATTCACAACTAGAATTCTTAACGAAAAAAATCATGGGTTGGAGATTCAAGTAACATAAGTAATGAAGTTCAAACTGTAATTTTGTGCCTTCTCTCATTTTGCACACGGTTTTAATCTGCATTTTACTGGAATAAAAAACTAGACAGACCGCTCTGTTTGATGAATTTAAAATTGCTTAGCTCGTGTATCGCATCGTGATTAATAAAAAACACCATCAGTATCATGAGTATGGTTCTCCTTTAGTAGTGGTATGAATCGAAGTTCAGACCGAATTTTTAACGAAGACGAAAATCGTTTATCATTAGATTAGAGAAATTAAAATGACAGCACAATGTTTGTCCAATTTTATTTTTAGGTATCAATTTGATTGCTGATTTTGAAAGAGATGATTGATCTTCAATGTCGCTACTCTCGTGTAGATTGACACTAATTTTTTACTGATAATTTCCATACAACTAACACTACGATTCATGATTTAGAAGACAAGTATTGCATTAAATTTGATGGTTAACGAACTATTTATGAACGATTATAATCGCAAAAAATGACAGAGTTTGTTAGCTACTTTCTCTAACGTGAAACACAAATTTTATACGCCCACGTAGAAAAGGAGGGAGAGTCACCTATAGGGATGGTCTCACAAGGTTAATGATATTTTTTAGCTATTGAGTGGAAGCGACGTCGCTCAGTTATAAAATTTAGTTTTAGGATTTGAAAACGATTTGCAAATGATCAGCTGACTTAGGAACAACACGTTCCGAGAATTATTTAAGATCAGATGTAACAATTTTTACGAAAGGAATTTTTTTGCGTGCACTATTCTAAAAAATATTTCAAATTGCTTATAACGTTCTTTTTTCAGTAAATTTACAATGAAGATTATAGAGATGGACGCGAAATTTCGAAAAAAAATTCCTTACGAAATCGAGTCATAGATCGCAACTGATTATAAAGCTGCGATTAAATGAGTAAGCTAAATTGATTACGTCGCCAAGTTGCACTTATAAATGCACTGATGGAAAAACCAAACTAGAAAATAATTCCTTTGGATATCTAGCTGTTTGCTATTTGAAATAGCAGTCCCGTTACACGTACATATGGGTTTAATTTGCAAATGTAAAAGGTTCACAAAATTCTGGGGTCTTGATCAAAATACACGGATCTAAAATATTTTGTTTATTGACATTTGGGGTGTGTGAGGAAGGTTAGCCAAAATAAGGCCTTTATAAGCTCGCAATGATGTCCAGTGAGAATAAAGTTATTCAAAATACCTTGAGATACATTTAGAAGATAAAGCCTTTGACTAAAAAATTCACTCTATCTGTAACTGTCCCCACGTGCGATGCTCCACTCTGTTTTTGCTTCAGTGACCATGATGCATATGGTCATATGGTACATTATCATCTGTGTAGTGCATCATTTTGCATCATACTGTATCATACTGCAAATGGCACATAATGATTGCGTAAAGTATTATGAAAAAAAATTTGTTCGGCATAAAACACTATGAGTAGAAATTTGTCCTTCTGTATAAAGTTTGTCAGTTTCTTTAATTTGGACTCGAAAACCTGTTTAAAATTAGCTCATGACATTTTTTCGCTAGGGTTATTTGTGCTTCATATGCTACATCTATGATGCATTTGCTACATTAGACTGTACTATCGTTCAAATTTTTTCTGTGATGTGTTAGATACTCTCATAATTTTGAATGGAGAATTTAGTTAATTATGGTTGATTGGTTGAAGTTTTATGCTGGGGGTCCACTGCTTTCATTCGACTCCTCTCTCCGACAACTTCAGTTTATAAGGTCAATTTAGTTTTCGGCTTAATTTTCTTTCCATTCTTATGGAAATAAGATGATTCTCCTATGATTGCTCCTTCCCTCTTCGAAAGTAATTTTGACTCTACCTGATTAAGGATAAACATGTCTAAGTCTTACATTCACTTATTTATACCTTTTAGTGAGGCATGCATTCGAACGAACTGAAGACGATGCTAGTCTTGACAATACTTAATGCTGGAAAAAATCTTGAAAATTGTTTCGTCTGAGGTTGTGACAGCAACCTCAAGGCATTGCGCTCAGTGGGTAAAACCCTCATACTGTGATGTAAGTGAAATTACTCATGTCATATACAAAAATTCATAAGCGTGTAAATGTCGTCCGTGGTAGATCATCTATGCAGCGATGATGTGAGCAAACAGTGAGCTTTGTAACAAAGATAATACCGAAGGAATTCTAAAGAATGTAAGGGCAAAGTTATTAACATTTTATTTCAGTTTTTCAGCTTGATGACAGAAGAATTGAAGTTCACTGTACATTTGTTTATTCAAAAAGCTAAAGTATTTCATCAGGCGCATTCCGATTTTCCAACACTTTGCTGGTGGAGCTCGAAACAACGAGAAAAGAATGACAAATGACAGTGAAATATCAAGGGAAAAAGTCAGCTTTCAGTTCACATAAGTCAGTAAAATTTAAAGAAATTCAATCGTCATGTGCTAACATGGTTCATTGTGTCAAGCCTACCTCATTCAACACATAGAACAGGGCGTATACTCTACTTTCAGAAGGTTATTTTGAATTTAACTTTTACATACCAATAACACTAGACAAAAACGAAAGTGGAGAACTCTATTTTTTTTTAAATATTCGAAGGATTTCATTCTCGTAATAAAGAGAAATTTACAATTTTATTTCACCAGCAAAGGGTTATAAAACATTCATTCAGTACGATATTTCTGCGCAAGGCATTAGTTGATAAATAAAGTGCCGTTATTGTCATTCCCTCGGTGTTAGCAGGGCAAGGATAACTAAACAAGCTCTGCGTAGACATGAAACAAAATTTGTTCATGTTCCACGACTCAGAAAACGCTTGTAATTGCAGCATTAATGTTATTCAAGATATGGTTTTGGTGTTTCAAGATTCTAATCTTTATCTACAACACAATCTATTGCGAAGAAGATTCAACAGACTCACGAAATGGTTTTAAAGAGAGTACAAGAATATTGTAATTGCCACAGAGAACTGCACGGAAACTGTTTCTCTTCAATCAGATCCATTCGAGAGTTTGGTGGGAGGATATCATGATGGCATCATCACCTAAAGTACTCACAAGGGTGGCACAGCGTTGTAGTGTATGAATAAATACTTTAAAAATCTACCCAACTGAATTGACTTCCTTCCAACGTCACCTTTTATTCAACTTATTCAACTGTTGCTGATAACCATCATAATTGTGCCTGAGATATTTTGGGTGACGAAAACTGTTTCTTGGACTGAAAACGACGCACTAAAGAAATCAAAATTAGCTTTTAACATAGTGATGGGAGAATATTTATAGCAAGAAAGGTGAAGTTTTCCTTAAGGGGCGCGAGACCTGTAGCAAAACATCGAGCCGGTTACGCACTGCGTCAAGGTTGTCTGAGGAGTAAGTAGTTCTCCGAAAAATGAAATCTGAGGACTAAGTCAGGATGGTGCCACACGTAGACTGTCTGTATATAATCTTGAGATAGTTAGCGCGGTTGGCCTTCCAACAAGGTATTGCTCCTAAGCGTGCGCTCATTATTCAGACTTAGCTTCACAAATGAACTCTTCAGACTTCAGAATTATTCAGACTTAACTTCTTAGCTCAGCTTTCGTTATTCAGAAAAAATCTTCAATTGATCTTCTATGAGTTCTGACCTGCATCCTTTCTTATTTATTGCAACCTATGAAAAATTTGAAGATTTCTTTAGAGAAACTTGCTCAAATCTTGTCAAAATAGTTGACATTATTTAGAGCGTGCTAATTAGTAGGGCTCGTCATATTGGCTCTCTTGAAATTATTCTATGATTTTGTGCTTAGCGATTCTGTTGTATGATTAGTCATTTTGTGATTTTTCAATTATTTTTGGGATTTTCTTCAACGTAGGAATTAAACTACGAATATAGTGATTGTGCTTAATTACCTTAGCGTACTAATGATGTCGGCTATTTATTTTTACTTTACGTTATTATGTCTACTGAGTTTAGTCAACCTTTGAGAAAAAAAAAATTCGCTAATTATTAAGTACTTCACAGCATGCGAATAGTCTAACACCGCACGAATATCAAATTAAGTGAAATATTTGGAAAGAATCAGTCTTGCATGTAAAACAATTCTAGTGTACGAATCATTGCATCATTTACCGGATAGTGTAAATATCTTTCTTAAAATTATTTGTTAATTTTTTGCCCATTCAAATTGTTTTGTAAAAGCATATATATGTGCGTCACGACACATCCTCACGTTTGCTTCCAACACTTCAACGTGTACAAAGGTTCACATAAGAAAAGGACAAAATTGCATATACCTTTATTCTTCCACAATTAAAAGAACACACACAAAACAAAAAAAAAAAAATATTCTGATGCCTTTGCGTAAGTTGAGGGAGGACTACAACGTACGGCGACCCACGACAGGAAAAAGCGTTTTCACGAGTAGAATATATGATGCACGCTTTCTATTTCGTACACATAAGAGTATGTTAATATCAGTGTATCCTGAGCAAGCATAGCACCACTCCGCAGCTACTGGAAATCCTTAACAGGTTCAGCAAGGTGTTCGAAACAATGAAAAATCAGGCGGCATTTAAAATGGTATACAGTCACACACGTAAGTATGAATGAAAGTGTGTTCTTTATTGCAACATTTGCTAAGAAAAATCAAAGTCCTATATCCGCATTACGAAAGAGTGCTTGTATCGAGTTTTAAGCATATTGTAGGCTTAGGTTTAGCGAATAAGGAGAGATGTATGTGAGGCGTAGATTTTCAGAAATGCAACTATGAATTGAGAATGCTATCAAATGTGTGTAAGTAGTAACATTCCAGAATTAGAAGTAAGCAACGACAGAATCGCAATGAAACGCGCTGTTCTCTGTATCGTCCCCATAGGAAAGATACAAGATGCATCTATTCAATTTTTTTCGTAAAGAAGGAGTATTGGTAGCTCTTTTACGTGAGATCGCTCCACATGTGCAGTCCAAAGTGGTCACAAAACAGCATTCCTCATTTTTTAACTAAGTTAAACTTGCGAATACCGTAAAAGAAGAGCAATATTAACCGGAAGTAAAGTTCCCTCTCGTGGTGTAGGTTACAGGTCCCAAAAAGTTCAGTAGGGGCTCAGTAAAAGAGCGATTCAACTTAGGTACGTCAAGGTACCTCGAAGAGACATCATAGCCTTGTAACATCAAGATTTCGGTGCCTGAGACTTTCGGTGAGTTATAGACTTCACTACTGAAGATATATAGATTCAGATATATTCACCGTTCAGATACATTCACTACTAAAGGTCTTGCGACTTCTTTTCCAACTACCATTACTTATACAGTGGTCCACTACCAGAGACTTTCAGGGAGTTAAAAGTTTTGCTACTGAAGTGCTAGTAAACTTATTCAATACTTGCCATTACTTCTTCAAAGGCTCTAGTATTACAAAGTGACCTGATTGCACATGAGGTATTTTGGAAGCACTGCCACGTATTCATCCATAAAGCGCTTTTATATCCCCAAGCTTTGCATTATTAGTAATAAATAAATATTTCTTGCAATTTTAATTCCACAAATTGAAATTTGAGGTATTTTAAGCGTGGTATTTTTTCAATCGTTAAGTTCATAATGACTGTCGACAGACTTATGAATGATGGGAAAAAAATTTTATGATGAATAAACGCTTTGCGTAACATTCTCTTAGGTGGAATGAGGCAACTGGTCTTGCTTCGTAGAGAAATTCGTCAAAATTTCTGGACTTTTCACCAAAAATCCAATCGAACTAATCTCAACTTTTCAGATAATTTCAATTTTTCACACCTTGAATGATACGATCTTTTCACTATTTTCATACTCTCATACTGGACGAACTCAATGCGAAAACTCTTTTCCCTGAACGACGTGGAAACGCGTTGTTCCTTGATTGCTTGTGCCGTATTTGAAGTTCCATTTCATGAAAGCCAGTTCGAAATCCTTCACTCCAGTTTGCGGTTGAGTGCCTGGAGTTCTTGAGGGCAAATGTCCGTAGCCTGAGGAGAACATAATATAACAGATTAATTTAGAGAGTTTTCGGGAGAACTTTCAGTTCGAACAAGATTTAAATTAAGTCGTTTTCTGCTAGGGAAATTACACGAGAATTTAAAATAACGTGAAGGATTACTCGGACCATCTTAGATTTCCCTCTTACTGTTTAATAGTGAAAGTTTCGGAATATTTTTCTTAACTTAGAGTTACCAGAGTAGCCTCAATAGACAGGTTCGACGTGACCTCACCTAGCAACTGGAGGAGAAATTCTCCGCCTTGTCGCAGTATTTGGTGACGGGGTTGAACAACAGAGATCCTATGCATGAGTTCTGCACGTACGTGTAGGAGGTGGAAGAGAGCGCACGGCACACCCAGTACCTGCAGCAAAAGGATTAGTTACTGAGGAGTTCATTTGATTCAGTCCCGAGAAGCCGTGTAATGTAGTGCTATTTGCGTGCTCCTGTCTCGTCGTGTGGTGGGATTCCCAAGCACGAAATAGCAAGGGGAAGGCAGATATGAATCTCTGTTTTTCGTTTTGGTTTCCATTCTAAGCGTTTTATACAAGAATCTCTCTAAGGTCTTTTTTTTTGTGTAGGCCTGTGCTTCAGTGTTTACGATAACGTGTGAAGATGATACACAGAATGGATTTTTTTGTTTGAAAACCTAGTTTTGAAATTGAATGATGCAGCAATTAAAAATTTAATCATTGATGACGCCTATTCAACATGCGACGATGTCAAGTTAAATAATGGGGTAAAGAGCTGTTATAATCAACTAGCAAACTTATAATGACAAAGTAATTGATGTGCCTGCAAAGTTAGGGTTTTTCCCCTGGAGCTCCTGATATTTACGATATCTGAAGAGTTACTTTTCCTTTTGTAGTGAGGGTTTAAGTAAACATGATAAGCAATTTCCTTCACCTTTCAAACGCGTGATGAACTGGAAAAAGTGTCTGAAGAGTTTTACGGATAGATTATTATAAATGCAATGTGCACTCATGACACTCTTTGAATATTAGTATTTATTCAGTAGATGACGAAAACTATAACGTGAATAAAGTAAATTAAATAAAGCAATAATGACGCAAAATAAATTTAAAATAAAATTTTGGAGGCAGTGAATGTAATCTTGACTCATCTATCCCACTTGCATTTTGGCGACATATTGTAAATTACATGATTTTATGATAAAATTCAACAATTTAACGACTTGGAACTTTAACCGAAAGGAAAATTTATGCAAAAGGGCTTTGAAGAAAAATTAAAAGTGTTGGGTGAGTTTTGATTTATAAATTTGACTTTTTCTAGTTAACTAAATGATTAAGTGTTGTCCACGGAGTTTTCCCCAAGTCAACTTAACAGAACTTAGGCTATTAGCAATAAATCTTTGCCATTACGAATTGTTTAAAATTCGGCTCATGTTGAGCAGCTTATCCTCAGGACAACGGAAACTGATTTGAAGTTACCTGACATTTTTAAATTATATTGATAACCAAGTAATATTATATTGATAACCAAGTAATAATATTTAGCTAACCAAGTAATATTATGTCGATAACCAAGTAATATTATGTAGCTAACCAAGTAATATTATGTCGATAACCAAGTAATATTATGTTGATAACCAAGTAATAATATTTAGCTAACCAAGTAATATTATGTCGATAACCAAGTAATATTATGTTGATAACCAAGTAATAATATTTAGCTAACCGAGTAATATTATGTTGATAACCAAGTAATATTATGTTGATAACCAAGTAATATTATGTTGATAACCAAGTAATATTATGTAGCTAACCAAGTAATATTATGTAGCTAACCAAGTAATTTTATGTTGATAACCAGGTAACATTTCGTCGCTACGAGCATCCCATTCAGTAGCTCCTAAACACAATAACTTTACGCAGTCACGTAGCAGTGTCACATTATTTAGCTCCACAACATTCCAATAATGCGTAGATACACAACATCGCAACATTAAGTGATGACGCAACGGTAGAACACCATAAACTACGCAACATTGCCATTTTAACAATATTATATGGCTAAACAACATTAAAAAGTCATGATGCCACTCAATGTTTCAACATTGTGGAGCTACAAACTATTACAAAGTAACGGAACTGCAAAACATTGCATTATTTACTCAACATTGCAGCATTACGTATATACACAAGATAACCACATTATGTAGATACACTGTAGCATAATATTTTGCAGCTACCGAGCTTCTACTTTGACTACTTTGAAGTGAACAGAACGAGAGATTTGTGCCCCTAGGTTTCCCAACCCTAATGATATCAAGAATAACTCAAGATTTTATTTTGTATACATTTATACATTTTATTTTTGGGATCAGGCTCAATTTATGTGAGATAAATTTGGAAAGTGTTGTGCCCAGTGACGTTATTTTTGTTAGATAAGTAAGATACTGAGAGTTAAATAGTCACCGATTTGGATGCAATTTGAATTTGATGCAGCACCAATTTGAAAATGCTGCTTCGATGTCAGTTGAGAAAGTTTTTGTGAAATAATTTCAATTGACTCAACTTCGAATGCGTTGATTTATATCGCCTCGTAATTCGTTGAGTAAGAAATAATTAAACAGGAGAATTTGGGCCGATGGGTTAAGGTCGCAAAATTTCTTAGCTAAAAACAGCTAAAAACAAGAACTCCTTAACCATTAATACCTAATTCAAACTTGATAATCCGAAAAAGCTCACAAATTTATTTATGTAGAATACGATCTTACTTCTTGCAGTCTGTCTCATGAGGATATCTTTGGTTGACGTTGCTGGCGGAGCAAGTTGGAGGCCGAAGTGTCGTAACTGATGGTGGTGGCGATGAGGGACCTGGACCTGCTGATGGGGATGGTGAAGGGCCTGGACCAGCTGATGGGGATGGTGAAGGACCTGGAGCAGCTGATGAGGATGATGAAGGACCTGGAGCAACTGATGGTGGTGGTGAAGGATCGTCTGACTCGAAGGTACAACCGTCCATAAGAGGACACGTTACTTCAGCTTCATTTCCACAAGCTCGTTTTACGGTGTCATAAACCTGATTGGGTCCACAAGGAGTTTCTGCGACGACAGTTCCGTCAACGCAAATAATTCCTACACTGCAGTCCGTGGGATTAGAAAAGAAACCATTACCTTGGCTCCCACACGGAACAACGGGGAGACTCTTGCATTTATATGCTTTTGGATCGAAGTATTGGCCTTCAAGGCACTCATAGGTTCTAGCTGCTTCGTTTTTAATACACAGAATTCCTGTATCGCACGTCGGCTTCACGATAACGTACTCGGGTCCTTCAACTCCTGAGCAAGCCTGTGAAGGGTCAGTGATCGGAGCAGAGGCGGAAGAGCATTCGCCAGCTCTGCATGTGGCATTCACACACGTTTCCATCGCTACAGGTGCCCGTCCTGGCACGCACGCATGAACGATTGTGTTGTCGTACGGGTCACAAGCTGTCGGCTGCGCGTTGCAGTTGTCGCAGTTGGTGCTTGCCACAGCCACACACACAGCTGTGTCGAGCACCTCAAGGCATGCCTGCGGGTTGGAAACAGCATAGGAGGATATGCATAAGGTTCACTTTGAAACACCATCAGAAGATATAAGGTTCAATTCAAAATGGCATCGAGAGATGTAAAATTCAGTTCAAAACAGCATCGAAAAATATGCGATTAAACTGGCTTTAAATTAAAGTTGAATATTGAATGCAGTTCAACCCACCGTTGTCAACGTTTTCATGAGGCTACAATAATATTATTGAGTCTGAACGATTCCTAGAGGGAAGGCATCGCATAATGACTAAACCAGAAACTTTTTCGCATTTTAAGCAAATCTTCTTTCTGCACTAATGCGTTTTCAGCATTCGTTTTTCAAGGGATTTTTTCTTCGCATGGTACCGTTATAAATCCAAGGCTAACTGTCGTTCTGAATTCAGTCTTTTCGGGAATTGCTTTCTAAGAGATTTTTCTTACAGCGATGGAATTGCTTTCTAAGAGATTTTTCTTACAGCGATGGAATTGCTTTCTAAGAGATTTTTCATACAGCGCCGCCAAATGAGCTCAGCATTGCATGGTTACAGATCTCCTGGAGTTACTCTGAAAGTGTTCGCATCAGCAATGAATTTTCCATTCATTCGTGTCATATTTTGGTTAGTACTGATTTCATATGAAGTATTTCACACACATTTTGTTTACTGAACTCAATAAATACTTGTAGGCGTTGAACTTTAAATTAAAAAACAACTTGCCTGATTCGAAGGGCATTCCTGTTCAACAGTCAACTCTCCTTCATCTCCTTCTGCTCTTTCAGATGCGACTTCAGTATTGTCGGGTGTTTCCGGGTTAGCCGCAGCACCTGGCTCAGGACATCTGCCTATTTCTCGACAGTTTTTGCACACCAACTTTTCAGCCTTATCGCAGGGCGCTGTTGCCCCCACTGAGGTCAACCTGTCACAACAGCTGAATGATTCACAACAGCTGGATGATTCACAACAGCTGGATGATTCACTACAGCTGGATGATTCACAACAGCTGGATGATTCACAACAGCTGGATGATTCACAACAGCTGGATGATTCACAACAGCTGGATGATTCACAACAGCTGGATGATTCACAACAGCTGGATGATTCACAACAGCTGGATGATTCACAACTGCTGAATGATTCACAAAAAATTGGATGAGTCATAACAGCTCAATTACACAACAGCTGAATGACACAACAGCCAAAGAATCATCAAAACTTTTGTTAAACTTGTTGACCTCAATTACAATAGTAACTTACGATCGTCAATTTCATAAGTAAAATTGGTACATATTCATATAATTTCACATTTAAAAAATCTTAATTAACCCATCGAAGCCTAAGTTTACTTAGGGTTTCCGGTGTTTCTTAATGTTAAAATAATCATGAAAATAAATCGGATAACGTACCACCTATGCTGTTGATTTTGACAATAAATATTAGGTCTTCCTCTGCCGGCTACCTAAAAGCGAGGGCAGGGGTTCCTAAGCCTGGTGCAGTGAAAAGTTTAACTTATTCCAATTTATGATTCAATTAAGTAAGAAAACTTGCTGGAAATGAAGTATAATTGTCCTCAACTAAAAGTTTGCACAATGCCATCATGTCAAATCACTTACCCTGTGCAGAACATCAGCACCACCTGTCGGTATAAAGTGCAATTCTTTAGACTCATATTCAGTGGATACAAGTGAATACAATGGATCTTGATGTTCAGTTCTGTTGAATGTAAATTCAGAGAAAGTCTCAAAAATCCCGAACGAGGAATCCAGCATGTCAAATAAAGTCATTTAACCAAAATTAAGTAGTTCAGAAGGCAGATAATTACATGTGCGTCATGAGCTGAAACGACATACGTGAGTCAAGCATGATGTACTCAGCGTAAGTCATCATTGTGTCACATTAATTTTTCATTTCCTCAGTAATTGACTAGTACACTGGCAAGTAATTAAACTAATGTGCTAACAGAATCGAAAAGTTTGAATAGAAGAGTGAAAAACTTCTTGTTTTTCTGGAGAATTATATTCCTTTCAGAAAATCCAAACACAATTCAGTTGCAATAGAAATTTCTCATCTGATGAAAAGTGACTGTGTGGTTGAACTGTTTTAACCGTTTGAACATGTGGTTAAGGGAGGTCTACCAATATGAATCAGCATTTTACAGAATAACCGTTTGACACACACAGGGGCGCCAAAATTTTTCTCAGTGTATTTCTTATTGAAACATTTACGAGCATAAACATCTTGGAATTTTAGCTAGTCGTACATTTTTCAGCATAAATAATATTCAGTCATAACCTTCCTCATTTGCTCACTACAGATCCATGAAAGAACGCTTCTCACAGCAACAAAATTAGATTAAAGTATTCTACATTAGTTAAATGCGAACAAAATCGTGCACGAATGAGGGAATTTTAGCAGGGTAAAATATCTAACTTACACAAATTTTAACGCTGACCAACATATTGTTGGTTTGTAGGCGGTTCGTCGACGAGGATTTCTTGGATTCAGCGGCTTGCGTGAGTCAGCCTTGGTGTGTGCTGGTGTTAGCTGGTCTGGGTGAGTAGCTAACAGGCCTAGCAATAAATAGGCCTAGTGACAAGCAGCTCCGTTTTTTTCAAGGAGTCCCATTATGGAGCGCAGACCACATCTGTTGCATTTAATTCTTAAAACTGAAATAATTTTCTTTTGAGTTATTGTGGGCCAAATGAACCATTCATCAACAATGTCATGAATTTCTAAATGGAAGGGAAATTATAGGACGAGGTTATTCTACTCATTTCAAATGATTTCTGGCCGTAACAGATTGAATCTAATTCCATTATTCTAATCACAATGGTCTTTAAATTGATCTGGCTTCCTCGCATAGCGATGTGAAAAGAACATGAATACAAAATTGACTCAATGGTAAAGATTTGAATGAGTAAATGAGTCGAACGCCTCCTTTACTCAGAACTTAGTTCATAGAAGCATTAATTGCGCCATCGCTCGGACGGCTTCATTCATCTGATGAATGATGAAATTTATCAGCTGTGCTAGAACCACACAAAGTTATCGATGAACAATTGAAATAAATTATATGAAGGGGTACTGCGAAAATGTTTCTTTGATGAATAAGAAGGACTTTGAACTTTATGAATGCCATGAAGAGATTTTGTGAAGCAACGCATCAAGAATAGAGATTCACGAGTATTATAATACGAGGAAGGACATTCGGATAAATGTTGTCAGGCTCTAGAATTCA
This sequence comes from Platorchestia sp. MABIK, assembly GCA_014220935.1. NCBI lineage: Eukaryota > Metazoa > Arthropoda > Malacostraca > Amphipoda > Talitridae > Platorchestia > Platorchestia sp. MABIK. Next base: position 64,192 of record JACJUY010000832.1, on the reverse strand, counting down.
GAAGTGGTCCTAATTCAAGAAAAGATTGCACTATCATGCAAAAAATCTATATATCATATTTATAATGAGGTTGCACGTGCCTCTCAGGGTGCTTCTTAGATTGATATTTAGAACGTTAGTCAAGGTAGCATTTACAATGAATCTTAAAATGGGACTCGGAGATGATGTAAATAAAAGTGTATATAATGACATTGATTTGTTTAGCGTTTCCTGTTGCGATGCCAGTTTTATTTTTCACTTATTTCCTCATTCTCTTTCAATGATCACTCATTTTAAACTTGATACACTCCATTAAAAATGAATGAGAAGTATGTTGACTGTCCAGTACAGTTGCCCGCCTTTTCCAAGCACACGAAGAATTTTTTTTTTTTGCATTAATGGTAGTTTGTACATTCCTAAATTGAATTTGTCATTTATTGTGCTTACTGTTAATTTAAGCGAACAATGTATAGGAAGCATGATAGATTTAGTTATTAAACTGATTTATGCTGAAAATAAATATATCAGATCTGAAAACAGATAATTTTACTTTTAAACACACCTTCAGTGGTCTTTCAAGAGTTTTTATATTTTTTTATTATTACTATAGTCAGCATTTTTGTTTTTACTTCCGTAATTTTTATTTTTATAATTAATTTCGATTTGGAAGGCAGAGGAATGACTAGTGTTTACTGATGCTTAGTTATTTCTACTGGGTTATGGTGCACAAAGCCCATGATTTAAAGTTCATGCCTAACACAATGTCTATTTATTACAATTTAGTACACTGTACACCTGTCGCGTTCATCTAACTAAAATACTGGCTTCTTACTGGAGACTCATTTCATCATTTAAATCAACACTTTGACTGCGACGTGACTCACCGGTGGTCACTGAGGGTATTTTCACAATGCTGCAGATCGTGCAGTGGTTACAAACTCAATTTTCACAAATACTTACTAAGCACTAAAGGACGGAGAATCTATCTAATGTTCGTCATTTTAAAAATTTATCTATAAATTGACTCTAGTTTGAGTTGAAAATGAAACTTCAGTTTAACCCGCAACAGTTAACGTCTTAAAGAGATACAAGTTTCTCTGCTCGCGCGTTCTGCTCATCTGGCAGTTTACCGAATCCTGAGTGCTGTGGGAATCATAAAATATTCTTCATCGCTGCTATTTTTATTACAAAACTACAAATTTCAGAATCTAATAAATGAAGAAGAAAACGAGGAAATTCAGCACTTTTACAAAGAAAACGTATCGGAGTGCCACTCCATCATTAAAATAACAAATTAGTAAGTCTCTGAAATAAAAGATCAAGGTACAGTGAATGATGAGTGTTAAAATACAAATATTTAGCATTTATTTCGAATTTATTATGAACAACAAAGATATGTTGCCGAAATAAATCGAGCCTCAGCAGAAATGCGTTTTGAGCCCTTTTTGCGTTTCACTCTACGGAGTTTACACCAAACATTTAAATTAGTTGCTTGATATATGTATTTGACAACTAAAATATGATAGAGAAGTAAGGTAAGTAGCTAAACTGAGAGAAAAATAAGGTAAGTAGCTATAAAAAATACAGAGTTTAGGTTTATACCAGCACTGAGACAACAAACCAAGAATCTTAGTTTATGCGTATTTAATACAGCATTTCTCAAGTCATGGGTAGATAAACAAGTACAAACGAATCTCCCTCCTATATTTGGTCCTCCAGTTCTCGGATCAGAAACCAGCTTGCCCTACTTGTCCCACTTTTCATTTGTTGTATTTTTGTCTATAATGAATTACATTGAACCAAATCAGATGAGAACTTATAACTAAATAGGGAGATTTTATATTTTAATGCAAAGTATTCGCTTGAAGCTTCATAGAGAAAATTGGAACATAAATAGAGCTGCACTTGCAACAGGCTCTGCACCTACATACTTTGGAAAGCAAAAGCAGTGCAGAGTTCTCTTTCCAACTCAGGGCCTAACTTTTATTCGATAATTGCCAGTGCATCCGTGTTTAACGGTTTATCTAATTTTAACCATTTTCTATTAACACCTTAGTAGCTGCATTTAGGACAACCGGGGTGTGTATGAAGCCTACACGACTTTTTTGAACTGCGTGGCTAAATGACGGTTTTTAATCGAGGAGGTTTGTGAGAGCTTGTCTCTGTATTACGTACAGGATTTTTCGACAAATTTTTCCTTTGCAAGCTAGGCATTACTGTTTTGTAGGAATTCAAATACTTGAAACTTTATCTCAATTATCAGATTACTTAGAATTATTCATAATCATAGTTGTAGGCTCAGGTTTCTTGCAGGAGATGAAGAATGCTCAGATTGACTGATAGTTCTCGCTGCAGCGGCCACAGAAGGCAAATATGGTGGACGCCTTGTCAATTTACCTTTCATTTAACTGACCAATCTACCCTCATGGAACCAGTAAAACTACAGATTCACTATCATTTTGTCCCTTATGAGAAGTTTTCTTTGGACTCAAATTTTCAAGAAATGATTGAATTTGCTTTAAATTGAACCTAACAGAGCAAACGCGTGACATTCACTAATTTGTTCTTGCAAATTTTCTAGCATAAGAAACGATATTCAGATTTAATTCTTTCACGTGCGATAACCGATAGTTAACCTCGAAAATAAATTATCAATCGAATGAGGAAAATGGCGACCCGAACTCTAAAATCATCTTTCTCAGCAATATCGTATGACGTTTCAATGTCACCGCTTTTATCTTCAAACACTTGATTCAGTCCCTATTCACTTTAAAAGGAAATCCTTAATTTTCAGCATTCAGTGCGAATCTATTCCCCTTTTCCCCTCCCCTCTTTAGTTACATACGCCAGCTGTAGATGGCTCTGATATTCCCCATTTAGTGTTCAGTGATCCGATGAGCTCAACAGATGGTCAGCGAAAGCTTCAGCTGTGAGGTGTGAGAGCCAGAAGTAAGACAAAACGAGCTCGGTGAGTGTAAGACTGACGAGTAAACCGAAAACAGCGCCATGATTAAAACAAGTAGGAGTATGAATATTGGCCAGATAAAAGTAAGGGGAGCACCATAACACATACGTCAAGAAAGGAGAATGAGACAATACTGCAGACGCAATTCCCTCAGTCGTTAGTTATAAGTTATAACGATACATACAGGATAGGTGTTGTTTGGTACAAGCACAAGTTTAATACTGAAATACATATTACACTATCTTTCAGAAATTCCAACAACTACTTAACCAACAATGATGAGGCAATCTTACTTTTTAAAGAAGCCTTGGTAGGAAGGCAGGTTAAAGTACTTTCAATGTTACGGATCACATTAAACTTGTAGATCAATGAGAGAAGACGTTTTTCTTCAAGACACCAGTGACCACGATGTTACTTTTTTTTGAATATTACAACTATTTCACTATGTTACTCTTCCCCCTCAATGTATTGTATTTTTCGTTAAATTAGTTCCCTAATGTGTTCTTTGGAGTTCACTGTCTAGTGATAGATCCTTCCTCATTACGATATCGGTGACTGTCTGATGCCGGCTCCAGCTTAGTGACTGTGGTTGTGATGACGGGTACATGAGTACAGAAATTCCAACGTTGAAGGGTTAATTAAAGATCTATTGTGGTCACCGTAGCTTACTGGATCGGAGCGCTCGCGTTTCATGAAGAATAATTGAATGATCGAGACCCGGTTTTTCTTCTATATGGGAAAATGAAATACGTGCCTTAGTTCCCCCAAACGACCCAGGTGAATGAAACTGGGCAACAATTTGACGGGGGTTAACCGTTTTTATACTCGTGCATTAGTTATGAGATATTTGTAAAATTTGTGTGTAATATGACATGTGCTAATTTAATTGGAATAAAAACATCCTCATTTATTTCAGTTTTTCTTTGCAGTTACCTCAGCAGGAAAACAAGATGGCATTCGTGAACGTTATGGTATGTTGAGCTACATATTCAATTAAGTATTTCGTTGTTCACGGTACTTTTATTATTCATGGTTCTACTCTTTCCTATCCTCAGACCATTACTATTTGTAGATGACTCATATTCCTTTGCAATTTATTATTTTCTTATTTCCATTATTGATGGACTAATGGCTCTCATTACTGGGTATGCCCAGAATTATAATAGAGAAGCGTCCAGAAAGCTCTGCTATTGACTGCCGGCTTTCACTGCTGGCTATTGATTCTTTTTATTGGCTGTTCTCATATTTACATTATTAAAGGGGTAAAAATTATAATAAAATAAAGGGGTTAGGGTAAATTGACTTGTAAGGATAATTCAAATAACAATAATGTCATTACAGGCAAACGTTGTTTCAAGTATCTAGTACACAACCTAAACGATGTATGCTTAAAAGTGATTTTTGAACCGAAAAATAAAAAAAAATAGCAAATGGTTTCCCAATAGCTCTACCTCTTTCAGATTACTATTATGATTTTTTAGTTGTCTTTGGTGCTGCGTTCGTCTTTCCCTTCACCGTACACGTTGGTGCAGAACTCACAAAATGCTCAGTGTAGCATCGGCATTTGTGCAACAGGTCACAAAAATGCTCAGAGTCACAAATGAAGCACACGGACTCCCAAACGTGCGCAATCTTTGCCATTTATGTAATTAACTTTCTTGGACGCATATAATGAGCTATTATTTTTTTGTTTCCGTAGCGTCAATTTCTATTGTTTGAATGCGACTTATTTCTTTTAGTAAGGTGAATGTTTTCATGGCACCTACTTCATTTTAGCAGTCGAACTTGTTGCCATATATATCATATTTAAATCTTCTATTGGAGCCAAGTTTCATTATTCGGATTTATATAGGATCTCAACAAAATTTCAAAATTCGACTAGTGGAACAACAAAATTGAAATTCGACTAGTGGAACAACAAAATTGAAATTCGACTAGTGGAAAATTATAAATATTGAAAAATAGAAAAGTTGGCAAGCTGAAAAGGTGAAAAATAGAATAACAGAGTTCCTCGGGACCATGGCTGATTTAGAATACTGAATAGCTCTTTATTGATGAAGAGTATTGAATGTAGAGTATTGGAGAGCTGGTGTGGAGTATTAATAACTCATTTATGCTGTCATATTTATCAATCACCAGCGTTCGTCATCCTACGACTTGGTTATTGCACCATACCGTAGATTTGCCTTTTTGAAAAAAATTTTTGAACTGAGAAATGCGTTGAGCAAAAATTTGAATTTCGTCTTCTGTTTTATGTTTCACTGTCAGGGATTGTTTGGTCACGCGAAATTTAACGCCACTTTCACTATATTTTGAAATTTGTTCAGTCACGCACAACTTAACTTCACTATATTTTAAAATATCCATTAATTTTCCACTTTGTATCGCAGGTGGTGGCGCTGTTGATCTCATCGTAAGTACACAGCAACTGAGGAGATTATTTTTGTAGAAAAGTATTGACTCAACGAAATCCGATGCAGCGAGATACTGAATAAACATTGATGAAAGAATACATTTTATCGATGTACGAGAGTTGGACGGGTTTCGTGTTCACTTAAGCGGTATTAATAATTATTATGAACACAATTATACAATGATTATTATTGCTCTCATTTTGTTCATTAGTTGAAGAAAACTCCCTAGCCACAACACAGGCAACAACAAGAGTGTGAAGCGGAGGAACCATTTAGGATAGACTGTAGTGACCAGAAAACCTGCGCACGAGGAGTTTTCCCTCACGGAATACCCTGAGCATAGGAAAAACCAGTTAAGAAGCATGAAAAGACAAAACAAAGGTTGCGAAGCAGGCATGAAAACTGATAAAAAAAGTGGGCACGAAAGCAGAAGTCCCGAAGGCCTAGCTACAGTTGAGGGACCTAACAGTATCCCCCAGGTGGCGCCAGCCCTCGTAGCATAGGATAGACAAATTCAGTGAACCTAAGCGTATTGCTTCTCCCTTGCCCTCCTGAAGGGATGGAAAACTTCGTCTCTGTCTCCGAAGCTTATTTTCAATCTAATGAAAGGAGGAATATTTGAACAGCATTGATTTTAAAATATAATAAATCCTTTGCGTTATTGAAAAAGAGTTTTTGAAATAATTTTTATAGCATTTCAATGTTGAATGATTTACTACTCTGACCAATACCCGGCACTTCTCTTTACTCCATTCACTCCATATTAGTAGCACTTCTTTTTACTTCACTCACACCACACCTGTAACACTTCTCTTAACTCCATTCATACCATACCAGTGGCCCTTCTCATTACTCCATTCACTCCACACCAGCAGCACATCTCATCACTTCACTCACACCACACCTGTCACACTTCTCATTGCTCTTCGTCTTCAAATAATTTCTACAATTTGTGCAAATTTGATTACACGCACACAGAGCGACAGCGTCGCGGTGCAGCGGTGCAAATGACAGCGACCTCCGGTGCTTCAACTGCACCGTGACGGGCAAGTGTGTGGGGGGGAAGGTGGTGCAGGAGGAGCTGTGTGGTGCAGGCAAGGTAAGCGTTTGCTCAACACTTTTAAATAGGTAATTTGTCTGTGTAATAGGTAATAGTATCTGCTGCTTTACAGGATTAATTTTTGTAATCGGTAGTTCAAGGCATTTGAGCTTTTTTCAAGGTTTTTTTTTTCATTATTAGATGAAATTCCTTAGCCATTTTAAGAATTAAATTTTACCCTAATACTTGATAATTTTTGTAGGGAAGTTTTCATCCTTAGAACCGCTTTTTAATATTCGGTCTCGGGTGAATTATGAGGAATTAGAGGCAGTGCCTTAGAAAAATAAATGCTCATAATATAGAAATGGGATTTAGATCGACATTAAAATTACGTGGAAATTCTGAATGTCTTCCTTTTTAAATTATTCCAGATTCATGAAAATATCATTTCAGTAATTCTCAAAGATTAAAAGTAGAATCTTAAAGAAGTCAGAGTAAACGAAAGGAAAAATTAAGCAGTGTAGATGGAACTAATGCAAAACTACAAACAGAGACTACATTTACGTCGAAATTTTGGTTCACGATTATCTGGATTGAGAGCGAAATTTTATGTCCAGGCTCCAGTGACTTTTCCTGTGTTACCTTTTCACCAGAATACCTTTAACTTGGGCTAAACTTGGGCGTCTAAAATCAGGGATGCCCTGACAAAAAAGTGACACTGGGTTACAACGATTTAACTGCAGTGACCTGACACTGCAGCCGATCAAATGCACGTGCATTAACGTGCATTTGATTAATGCACGTGTTACGTATCAAATGCACGCTTATGGCGGTGATGATGCACCACAATATATGTTTGATTGGTAAGCTAGTTTCCAATGCTTCATGCTTCATTTTTATACCGTGGCTAAAGAAATATGTGCAAACAGACGTGGGTGATGAATGCCGCACAATTTGTTGCTTTTGGTAAATATTATGAATATTAAACGATTATATATCAACCAATATTAAACGATTTTGTTATTTCCTACCTTAAACTGGCATCAGAACCAAGAAAAATCAAAATGCATCTAAAAACTTTTTTTTTTAATATTGACAGGAAAGAAAGCTCAAATTGAAAGTACAGAAATCTTTGGAAAAGTTATCAAAACTAATTTAAAACGATTGAAGAACCAATGGATTTTGGATAATACCATTATATTTAAGGGTAGTGAGTGATATTGTGTGAAAAAAATTGTGTTTGTCTTTCATTATTTATCACTTTTTTGAAAAAAAAAACAAGTCACTATTACCGGAGGTGAGACTTGTTACAGGTGGGAAAATGTTCGCGCTGCTTTGTTATACAATAATATTATTCTATCCACTAAAAAAGCTTATTGTTCTTCCATCTTTATCGCTCAAAAACGACAGCACAAGTACCAAAGGGGCATTCGATACCTTTTTTATTTCAAGATGTCAAGTTGGCAATTAATTTCCTCATTCTCGTTGAATTCTGTATCGGAATTTGTGTATTGTTTGAGATCTTCAAAGGGATTTGTAATGACATTTTGTGCACCATTGTGCAAATCTAACTGTCGGCGACGCACTCGTACGAACGGAGTAAATATTTCACTAATAAATTTAGGTTTAATTTTTGGAGTTTGAAAAAAATTTGCGGAACAAAAATTGGACCTGTAAAGTTACCTTTAGATTAGGTCACCTTCACCTTAAAGTTAAATTTGTGCTCGAGTTTGCTTTATGAGCCTAATTTATACACGCTCATAATGGTAGAAATTACCGATTTATAATCATCAAAATTCAGCTTGATCGAAGTGCAGTTTTCACAATTACTTAGGGAAAAAATTCAACTTGATCGTGTCAATTTTTCACTAGTTGTATAAATTAAACATAAAAATGTCCCTAATATCTTGATCGTGGCAGTTTTTCACTATATTGAAAAATTAAACGTTAACATAGCTAAACTTTCCCAAGGCCTGTACTGAGATGTACGGCACCGCATTCTGCACCCCCGCGAAATACACGCCGTGTAACTGCGACGGCGCCGATGTCGGCTGCGATCCATACGACCCTCGGAGCCAAATCGTGTGCCCCTCAGAGGGCTCACCCTACAGAGGGCTTCTGTGTGAGGGCAACGAGGTGTGTTCTGCAGGGCTCTGCAGGCCTCTTCAACCCACACCAGACAACCCCTGTGGGATGAACAACACCTCAGCCCTCATTTACCCGGGTTGCTCCGCAGGGTTTTTGTGCGACCGAGGGGATGTGATGAAAACCAGAAAGTGTCTAGAGGGAGAGTACTTTGACGTTCAAAAATCGGACTGTCGGACGTATCCTCCGAATCCATGTCGGTTGAGTGATGGGATCTACCCTTTCCTTACTGATTGCAGTAAAGGGGTTGTGTGCATGAAGGGACGCGTGGTCAGGGAGATACTATGTGGAAGAGGAAAATATTTCGACCCAGACAAAATCAAATGCAAGGCAAGAGCTGATCCCTCTTCTCCCTGCGTTGCCTACGGTCAGTGCGACTTCAGTTTGATCGAAAACGAGAATCCGACGTTGGAAACAACTTCCGGAATTCAAAATGCAACTTCTCCAACGTCCACTTCGACTCCGCAGCAAATTTCAACTACACCTCAAAAGAGTACCGCGCCTTCTGATAGCATCACTTCTACTACAATCACTACCCCTGCCATCATCAATACTAATAACACTACCCCTGCCATCATCAATACTAATAACACTACCCCTGCCATCATCAATACTACCATCACTACCCCTGCCATCATCAATACTACTAACACTACCCCTGCCATCATCAATACTACCATCACTACCCCAGTCATCATCAATACTACTCTCACAACTCCTGCCATCATCAATACTACTATCACTACTCCTGCCATCATTAATACTACTACTCCTGCCATCATTAATACTACTACTCCTGCCATCATTAGTACTACTACTACTCCTGTCATCATTAATACTACTACTCCTGCCATCATTAATACTACTACTCCTGCCATCATTAATACTACTACTCCTGCCATCATTAATACCACTACTCCTGCCATCATTAATACCACTACTCCTGCCAACATTAATACTACTACTCCTGCCATCATTAATACTACTACTCCTGCCATCATTAATACCACTACTCCTGCCATCATTAATACCACTACTCCTGCCAACATTAATACTACTACTCCTGCCAACATTAATACTACTACTCCTGCCATCATTAATACTACTACTCCTGCCATCATTAATACTACTACTCCTGCCATCATTAATACCACTACTCCTGCCATCATTAATACTACTACTCCTGCCAACATTAATACTACTACTCCTGCCATCATTAATACTACTACTCCTGCCATCATTAATATTACTTCCCCAACTCCTCCCGCCATCAATACCACAACTACCACCACAGAACCTGCTCCATGCGACAAGGAAAAGGACGGAAATGGATTCTTCAAACTCTTTCTCAGCAGTAAGTCACAAAATGATTGTCGCTGTCACAAAGCATCTGAAGCATTATTTTTGTCATAATGTCTTTTACCATGATGATTTTTCTACATTTTATTTTAATTTTTTACGTAATATCATGAGTTAAATATTTTCAACTTTTTACATGGAAATGAGGTTCTCATGAATCGATATTTTTTATCTATAACGAACTGGTAGGAAGTATAAGTAGTTATCACAAACCTAGGCAGAAATTATCACTAGATATGACGGAGTAAAATTTACTCTCACTACTCGTAACTTTCTGTGCTCGAGTGAATATAAATATTAAGAGGGTCCAAAGAGGAGATTTAATGCCTGCATTGCCTCTCGTCACAGAGGTTACGGAGGTGAAAGAACTGAACTACTTTTCACGTTGACTTCCGAACGTTCTATTGCGAACCCACATTTGAAATAAGCACAGCTTGATCAGCTCTCTACCTGCAAAGTAGTTTATAAATGTTCTAACCAATGTTCTAAAAATGTTCTCATAAATACAAGACGTGACCAAAATGTCAACAACGTATTTTCCAGAAAAATCTGCCAGGAATCCGAAAACCGGAAATTTATGCATAGTTGTGTTCTTTCTGTGATTATTATTAACAGATTATTATCTTGCAAATCAAAATCTTCAAACCATTATCATTGAGTTTCCCATTTCATAATAACAATTATTACGCAGCAAATGTATTAGATGTTAGATTTTAATATTGCATTACCATATGTATGCATAAGCAATTTCACCTCATATAATGTTCTGCAACGTTCACACACGCGTACGTGGGTTCCGTGAGCAAGCCGCGCACCTGATTTCAGACGGAACAATTAAAGTTTCTTTGAAACGTTGATCGATGCGCCTACGAGTATTGAAAAGAAATGGTCCCTCCATCGACCGGCTTGTCGATATTCTCGTATCGCAGAAAACCATCGAAATAAAAGTATGATGGATGAGCAGCCCGAGTTTTTTAAACGTTTGTCTACTGGATAGTTCATTTTTCAACGAGGCTTGGTTACTTAAAGTGAATCACAGCGAAGACTTATATGAAATATGGCCGTTTGTTTTGTTTCAAATTTGTGGATGTCTGAACATGACAGCTCGTCATTTTTAGTGCGTGATAAATAGCCTACAAATTAATTAAGTCGATAAATACGAATATTCGTTGAACTACAGGCGCTCCTGAGAAAATACATATTGGGTTGCATTGTATGCTATACTTTTTAAGGTGCAGATACATTTGGTATATTTTATAGATGGATGAACTTAAAAATAAATATTCTCAGTTTGAATATTGCTGTCAGCGATTAATCAACTTTTTTTACGTACCTACATAGTATATACTTAAAAATCTAAACGATTTTACAAAGACTTATTAAAATTCTGAAACAGGAAAGTTTGTTTTGCGGGCAAAATAAAAAAATTTCTTTGCTTCTGAACACGATCGCCAAGTCATGCAACAAATGTTTTAAATATTTTCTATATTTCATCAGTGACAATCATGACAATTATGTTTTCTGCAAAGACTATTTGTACATGAAGTGTAATATCGGAATTAGTCGCTCAATTTTCACCTCCCATTGAGCAGAAAAAACAAAACACAGGAATAGTGTCTTTTGAAAACGTGAGCAGGGCGGTAATATTTCTGATCAATAGCGTTTTTTATTTTACAGATACAATTTTTATTTTTTTGAAAAACCGTTCAATTATTTCTGCATTTTCTTCGTGAAGTAATTTTGAATTTTACATTCATCTTAAAAGGACTTTTTTAATACAATTGGTATAATTTCGAGAGTTCTGTAATGTTGTCGGTGATTCAGTGAGGGAAAAACATTTGCTCCTGTCAAAATATTCGTTCTTGTCAGAGTATTTGTTGCTGTGAGAGTATTTTTCCGTTCAAAATATAAATTTCCGTCCAAACGTTTGTTCCTGTCAAAATTTTGGCTCATGTCAAGATGCAAAAAAATCATGATGTTTTTCGTTTCTTGGTAGCTGTTTAGGAATGTCGTTGAACAATCAAAGGGAGGTGATTTTCCATCTGCCTCACCGCCGGCCCCTTCATCTATGCTTAGTCAGCGCTTGAGCTCTAAGAGCACGAGCGTGAAGGCAACGCCCCACATCGTGACGCAAAATTTTTGACTTCCTGTAGCCTATGAGGAATTTAAAAATAGTGTAATGTTTGCTTTGCAGTTAAACGAACCGTGACACTCCTCAAGGTATCCTCCGTGCTCATTTTCATTGAAAGAAATCTTTTTTCAGTTACCACGCACGTCTTCACTTCCTTAAAGTATGTCTGGTATGGCACGGATGGCAATGTGACCGATTTAGGAGGACCAGGTGGTTTCCCTCTTGGTGGGTCAGGTGGCTACCCACAGGGCGAGCCAGGTGGTTACCCTTACGATGGGCCAGATGGCTACCCGCAAGGTGGACCAGGTGGCTACCCACAAGGAGAGCCAGGAGGTGACCAAGACGGTGGAGCAGATGCTCACCACCACGGTCCTCACTAACTAAAAGCCCCATCATCAGCGTATACAGGAATCATGTGCGTAACGTGAAAATATCCACTCGACTGATTACAAAATTGAACTGGGGTTTGTCTGTGAAGCCAAAACATACGTAACACTTTTTATTCATCAGGAATTATCATTCGTGGCTGAAAACCTGAAGATCATTAAGAAACAATTTAATGCAGTATCACTTAAGGTAAATAAATTGTTTCAATTGTTTATATTGTTTACAGTTTCTTGCAAAGTCATAACATTCCTGCGGGCTCATAACTTGGATAAATGGAAAGAACTGTAAGTTTTCGATTTTCTGTGACTTTGGCATGAATAGGGTTTTTAATTGATTTTTAATGTTTCTTAGCTTAGCGTGAAAAACGTGAGAAATCATTCCACACGCACGTAAACAGGAATAGTAAGTTTGTGCTTTAGATCTCGCGTCAACCACTACTCAACAACCAAACTGACTCACTCCCCACAGTTAATCAACCAACCGCAGTTTCTTCTTTGCATGCAGAGCTATTTATAAAAATAGCCAGTTTTTAATAAATCAGTTTTTGTAGTTGAAATAACACTGCAGTTATTTCACCATGCTGGACAGTATTCGAAACCAATATGTGGTCTCATATCAGTGAGCACAGTAAATATGGCGATTACACTAATGCCAGTTTTTTGCTGATAGTACACATAGATTTATAACTCATGAAATAGACGAAGTGAAATTGTTCAACACAAAACACATAAAAGAAAATTTTGTGAAGTTTTATTTCTTAGTATAAATGTCAGTTATTCTCTAAAGAAGTTGCGTGACACCACTTCTAAATTAACTGTTAATAGTTTGTAGCCCAAGAAATTTTAAATAACTTGTTATTCAAATTCTTACAGCCCACATTATCTACATCCAGCCTCTGAAATTACCGACGCCATGTTTTGCCACCCCTGTTGAACTGATCAGGAATTCAAAAGAAATGATTGTCTCTGTTATCAAATTTCCACACAAACTACGATAACTTATTCAATCATTACAGACCGCACTAAGCGTTTAACAGATGTGATGCTTAACGATTGTAAGCTTAAATTGTAAGCTTAATAATCATTGCGTCGTTGTAAACAATTATGGGCATCTTATCCCTAGAAGTTATATTTAACATTCTTCTTGCATCTTGTATTGATCTTGTATTTTGGTCCTTTGAACGCATCAGTGGGCAATATTCTTCTGGAGGCTTATTTCTTTTATTTACTTACCTGGGACCGTATTTGACAACCAACGTTTTTTATCCCGACAATTTAGTTTTTTTATGCTTCACTGATAAAGAACAATTGGAATTTCATGATTCGTATTTTACTTTAGCAATTAATCAATTCCAGAAAACTACCAAAAACGGAATATGAAATAGGAAAATATAAATTTCAACGTTTCAGTCGAGAATGTGCTTTGCTATGACTAACAAAACTGCTGAAAGTCTCATGTAATATTTTATGTGTCGAATTATCATGTGTTTCAAGAACTATGATTAGTAATTGGTTGTCCAAAAAGACATAAATTCAACAAGCTTCGTGAACAATTCAACTAATAAAGTTCTTTGAGAAATTTGAATTGATGTTCATTGCTCAAAGCATTTGATTGAAATTGCTTAAGAGAATAGTTTACTTCTGGCCAGGCCTTCTAAATGGCTGAAACAGGAGGTATTCCTTGGTGTAACAGAGCATCAAACTTGAAAACATATTTAACAAAAGATTTTCAAATTTTGTTATTTACATACGAGGGGATATTTCACTTTGAACGATTGCGTATTTCTGATTTTTTGCACATGTATCATTTAAATGTTTTGACAGTTTGGTATTAGCTTGGTTTTTTATATGTAATTTACGAGAGCAAAAACAATACCTAGATTGTTTTCTTATCCTTTGCTGCTCATTTTGCCTCCACGTACAATGAAGCAAATGATCATTTTTTCTGCTGAAGAGTGGCAGTTGTCGTTTAATGAAATTGGCACTATTGAGAGATGAAATGATGGATTTTGTGATGCAAAGAGTAGAGAACATCCTATCTAAAAATAAAAATCCCCAATGTCCAAAGCTTATGATTCGATATCTAAACGAACAAAACTCGATTTTCCCTTAAAATGTTTCAATAAACAAAGTTTTTCCAAACTCCATTGTGCTTCAACGATGTTACGGGAAATTTTGAGTGATTGTTCCTCGTCTGCTGGCGACGACTTCAATCTTCTCTAAATCTGCTCACCCACTTTACACAGTAAGTGAAATTCGAATTTGATAATTTGTCGAGTGATGATGAAAAACAAAATTTCGATTGTGACTTTGTGAGCTCAACATCAATTTTTGTTTCATTTTTCCCCTCGCTACCTATGTACGTGGCTAATGCTGCTCATATTAAAACGAAAACATTTTTCGTAAGTTCGGATTAGCAATTTTCAAAGTCCCTATAAGATAGATTTAACCTTTTACCAATTAATCCATGCCATTTTACAGTATAGTACTGATACATAAAATTGAAATGAATTTTGCCCAAACGATGCTGGCAATTTTTCTCGTGTACTTCCAATAAAGTTCGTTGTAAGTTGATGTAAGCACACATATGATCTGTTCAATGCGAGGTATGTACGATGTTGCGTGCACAGTTTATTTTATACAACGTATTGCGTACACAAAAATAAGAGGCGTCGGTAACTGGGAAGTAAAATATTAAAAAAGTCCCTATTCTGCCCATAATGTTATGGATAAGCTCATTTTTATCCACGGGCTCCCAGTTTGACTGTATTATTTCAACATTCTGAAGCCACTCTACCGTGCACTTGCCGGCCTAGATTTCGATATCGGGATTGAAAGTACAACTCACACAGTTGTTCCGCACTGGACAATCAACAAAGGAAAAGGGAAAGCTCTTAAACGCAGGTGTCTTCACGATCGAACTAAGTGTGAGTGTGTGTGTGGGGGGGCGGGGTGGTGATAAGATGGGTGTGGTAGGGGGACTGGATCAAAGAGGCCTATCAATCAGAAGACCTTTTCCATGCGTCAGGTTTCAGAATGCAATGCATATTTGTTTTCATTCACCGAAGTAGACAATTGAGAACATAGCACAAATGGGACGGTATATTGAAGTTACTTGATTCTTATGTTCTTTGACTTACTGATATATGATGAGTGTTGCTAATTTACCTCAGATAAAGTTAAAAAGATGTTACATCTTTACTCTAAAAGCCTTCGGTAGAGTAGTGAACAATGCATTAAAAAAGCATGTGTTTGTCTGAACGATAATGGCATTCAACTAAAAGATATGGTATTTTATTCTTCACTTAGAAATAGAGTTCAAATATTCCCTGCATTGTTCGAAATTATTCAAGACTCTTTATAGTTCAAAGTATTCTTGTTTTGATTTTCAAAAACAGTGAGTTAGCTATGGACCACACTGTTTTATGAAAACACAATAAAAAATCTTCTGCACATGATACGTTTCTTTTAAAAAGTTTCCGAGAAAGGGTCAAATGATCACACTGTGACGAAACATATTGCTTAAAAGTAATAAATACTGGTAAAAAATTCACCGTTAGATCACGAATGAACCAAGCCTCCTTCTAGATTTAGCGAGAACTTATAGGTACATCCGTGTAGATGATGGTACGAACAGACAGAAGGTTAAAGCACATGCGTTTATGGGTGTAAATTTCAATTTTTAAATGTGCGATTTAGATTATCTGACTTGTAGATTGAAGTTAAATTTTACTCGGAAACCGGGTGCCGTAACAAGTTTTCAGACGAAATAAATTTAATATTTTATATATTTTTTGATCATGTCAGCTATGAAAATGAAAGAAGAATGGCAGTACAATTTTGCATTCTTCTCACCGTCAGCGAGTGAATTGCACATTATGGAAGGCAGTATTTTAGGTCGTATCTAAAGAAGCACTAAAAAAGATCACTAAAATTCGACTTCAGATTGACATAAGGCTTATTTTAACGTACTAAATATGGATATATAAATTTAACAATATTGCTTTTAAAGACTTCTAATAGGAGCTAATAGGGCCAAGAAACACGCGTTTTAAGTGATCATTTTATCTTATTAAAGAAATTCATTGAGCAAAAATGAACATTTCTACCTCTTAGATCATTCTTAACTGTGAAACAAGACGAAAAGAAAAAACTCGCTTTTCTTATTTTAGGTTCATGACATGACCTCCGATCTTTCACAATTCTTAAAACCATCACAGTAACCGGAAATTTGGTGTGCATCACGTACCCTTCAGAAAGATCTACTCATTACCACTTACTATTCCGTCCGTTAATTTTATGATCTTGGTCGAAGTTTTTTGTCAGAGACAAACCAACGCTGGCCATCTCCGTGTTTTTTTTCAATTTATTGAGTAGCCATTTCGAACGCATGAGACGGTTTTCCAGCGTCTTTGCTAGTACGAATTGGCTTTTTTTTTATTACATTTGACTTGAATCGAATATTCTATTGTACCACAGTTCTGATATTACCTGGGGTTCTTTGGCCATGGCCTTTATCTATCTTCCGAAGTCCTCATCGATTATGTGTTGAACTTGCCGTAAAAATTCTAGTGTTCTTTTTAATTAGAGCTTTGGCATAGCTTTTTCCCTTCGCTACGTGAGAAGCATTGCCATCACATTCCTTTAGCTCCGACTGAACCTTATGAACAAATGATCTAGCAGCATGAACAAAGAGACTGATTTCTAAAACACCATGTTTTGTAGTTAGAGCAATTGTGACTGCATGTCTCTTATTTCATGGGTTAACATCTCACCCTGAGTGTGTTATCTGAAATTAAAACATATTGCAATAAATGATTTGAGTGTGTGGTGAACCAGAAACGACATGACCTTAAGCAGCCCTTGCACCCTGTATAATGTTCAGCTTCTAGTAGGTTACGAAAAGTGTAGCGCGTCATGAAGTGTCAACAACATATTGCTTAAAAGTAATAAATTCTGTTAGAAAAATTCATATTTAGATAGTATGCAACCAGAGTATACCACAGATGTTGGAAAAAATATTATCGATTGAGGCAGAAAAATATAAAAACTCTGAAAACAAACATCATAAATACAAATGGAAAAAGGTTTCGTGTCGCATGGTAGCTCAAAGCAAATATTGGCAATAAATAGAAAAATTGATTGTGCTTTTGAATTTGAGTATGCCAGCTCATGATTTTATAATTTTGCATTAAAGCCCTACTCCTTCAGAGTACCGTGAATTCAAACCATATCAACAGTCCCTCTAGTTACTAAGTAGCTAATGAAAAATCTAATCAAAACAATGTTGCTGTTTTTGCCACGTCAAAAATTCAATAATGTTTTTCCTACATTAATCAGAATATTTCGAATTAATAGTATTTAGTACTTTAAAGTACAACCAAAATGTTGCAATAATTTTAAGAATACCTATCCTTGGTCAAGAAATATTTATAAATTTATTTTGTACCTACACGAAGCTCGATAGCTGTTTTGCTAAGCTCCTTTTGAAGAAACTGAAAAAATTATTAATTTTTCACAATCACTCTAAAATTAGAGGCAAGTAATAGATGGTCTTTCTAATTATTTAAAGATTTAAAGACTAAAACAAACACGCGCAGTCGAATTAAAACTTTATATTTGAGCACCAAGCTACAGAATAGACCTCCCATATCATCTATGTAACATCAAATGGAGTCATTCTCTTTCGAAATATCGAAATCTATTTTCTCCTATAATTTTGAAAAATTCTACCATTAAAAATGTTCACAAACTACAATCATTGCAGTTTACTGAGAAAACTGGAACGAGGATGGAGTCATTTGTTCAAAAAGCTTAAATTCACACTAAATAATGGTTCTAGGGTTTTTATAGCCAAGACACAACAAACCCTCTACAAATAATACTACATCGTATGATCTTTATCTATGTTTCCCTTCACTCCCGCTCCTCCTCCTGTTGTTGATCGCCAACAACGCACGTGACTGGACACAGCTGCAGTGTATTTTGGCAACCTACATTGAATAGTCTCGCAATAGTAATGATCTACAAGGACTAGAAATCGATTACCTGCATTTTTGGCATCTACGCAGAAAGAATGGCAATAGAGTGAAGAACATATGTTCTTTGTAATTGCAGCTGCGGAATTCTTGAAATTGCAATTATCCTTCAGCTGTGCTGTGTACACAGATGAGTTTTTTGAAATGCAGAGGCCTATAAAAGTGCATTGGTTGGCTACAGTTTTCAGATCGTGAGTGCTCCTCAACCAGAACAGGTTTGAATTCACCTTGTTTAGTTCCTAGTTTTGCTTATTTGACAACAATTGATGTTGTCATTTCCGGACGAAGCTAGCTTCCAAATTTCTACTTTTTAAAGAATGCTTTCTGTGTTCATCTAGTCATATGTGTTTGTGTAAATGGACGAAAAAAATGTGCGAAACATGCTGGAAATTATGTGACAAGTTGAAGTGATTGGGTGTATGCATATGTATGCCTCGTAATATTTTGACAAAAAATATTGTATCTTGTGAAATAATATTTTCTCATACGATACTCATATCTGATGATTTTCTAGCATTTCCAGAGAAAACTTTTTATTCATGTACCCTAAACCAGCCCGAAGTTCGCCAATATCGATGTGCAAATGAGATAAATTCAAGAAAACTATACTAACAGATTTTAGAATAAGATAAAGCTTAGTATAAGATAAAGTTTCTCGAATAATGTCAATTATGTCAAGTTTAATTATTTCTCCCAGTTTTCTATTTTAGTAGTCGAAAAGTTTTTCTTTTACTTAGAAAATGTCTTCTTTCAAGAGGAAACACTGCTCGATTTGGCACTCGTAGATACCGTCAAAAGACCATTTTATGCCTATACTTTCCATTATTTGATGATAAGGTTTGCTTCCGACGCTCGAATATTCAGTTTGCTGAATGATTATTAAAGTCATCCTAAGGAATTCATTTTTAAAATTTAAGTAAAACACAATATATTCAAAAGGTTCAAGGAGTTTAAAACCAGAAACAGGTAATTGCGCTAGGATCTACGATCAAATGTTGACTTTCTAACGGAAATAGGCTTTATTTTAATTGTAATCAGGATTTTTTTCCCATCATCACTAGAGCACAGACAAATGCGATCTCGTATCAAGAATTTTCCTTTATCTAGTAAACCTTCAAAATGCATTAAGCCTTGACTCATTGTTGAACAGATTGTCTGAAAGGTACCCATGTGTGCCAATTATATATATGTTCATCCTTTCATTCGTAATTTCAAAACTGCAATTGAGGCAGTGTTGACGTTTTCATCTATTTAACAAATATTTTTATAAAAATGATGCATCCCTCTAACAATCAGTAGATATAAATAACATTGCTCTTAATGAATGAACCCTGGAATTTCTTTCATGTAATGCCTATCATGTTTTTTCATGAGTTACTCCAAAGTTTTTATTTATTGTGAGTGAGTAAACTGTTTTTTTTATATAGTGAACGAAACTTTTTCTAGTCCAACAGAGTTTCGGAGAGTCGTGTCTTTTGTCGCCATTCAATCAAGCGCAAGTAGAAACAACTAGACTCATTGATCAAGATGAAGTTTTCCAATCAAATTTTGGTAAGTATCGTGGTTCAAAAAGTTGAGATGATGATGATGTCTCGAGATGATGTCTTTGTACTAGATAAATTTAAATTATTTTTATCATACAAAGATGTAGTTCTATGTAGAACTCGTTTTCAAATAAAAAAAACGATTTTGCTGTCTTTTCTAAGATTCTAAAAAATAGGCCGTTATAATTTGCTTAATGAATCACTGTTTATTTTTATTCCGATTTCGGAAATAAATACCCTTATTCTGCGTTACAGACCATTGAATACCTTTGAATAAATACCCTTGGCTGCGTTATTCAATATGCGTTACAGAAATCTAATGAACAAAAGGACTTCACCTGTTTCTTGTAATGTCTACGTGTAAAACAGAACACATAAGAAATAGTTGGGCGTGCAGGGTACTGTACATTTTCTATTTTATTTCCTCCACTGATGAAATTCTTATTTTCCTCATCAGTTGTTTTTTTTTGGTGGTTATACAGCAGTTCCATTAGCAGATAGGTATTGTTTAACAGGGATTGTTTACTGATGATAAATATTAACTTCTAATAAACTCATCTATTTTTTCAGGTTATGTGGCTCTTATTGGCAATGTAAGTATCTGTCAAAAGAGCATTCGCTTTTTTATGGGGCTGTAATTTTAATGATGTATTTCGTTATACATTGGACGAGTTTTCTTACCCTATCGGATAATTTAGAATTTCAGCTAGAGTTAGTGTGTAGATTAGGATTTTTATTTCAGACACTTTTGAAATTTTTTGAAAACTTCTGAAATTCAGTTTAAAAATATTCAGATATTTAGCAAAAAAACTGGCAAGAGTAATCGTTGAACATTTTACTCTCCGTATCTGAACTTTTTTGCTACGTTCTGTGAAAAGCACTACCCTTATGCTCTTCTGCTGCTCAATTGTAATGCAATTGGAAATCAACATCACTCAATGCTAAATGTCAAAAGGCAGAGCTAAATTTTGCAGCATCAGCCACATGTTTTGTGTATTTCTGCCACATCGATAAAAGAAACTTTTTCCCGCTCACGAAAAGCATTAATTTAAGCCTTCAGGCAACACTTCTAATATTTTTTCTCTAACATTCCTACAGTAATTTTAGGAGAGCGACTCATGTAAAGTAAAAATTTTTAAAGGCCGAAGAATTGAAATTTTGGTACTGTCAAAAACATTTTCAGTGTGTTAGTGCTCACCACGATTGTTGCAGTTGTTCTAAAATGTCTGTCTATATATTCAAATGAATTACTTAAGTTAAATACCCAAACACACTCATCGAAACAGAATTGAATGAAAGTGGCTCATGTACAGATCGGAGTTTTTTATAGAAGTTGAATTTCAATAGTTTTTTCAGATCTCAATTAAGGCATCCAATTCATTACGCCTCCATACCAATCATTTTTCGATTGGAAATAATAAAGCGCTATTCTCACCATCTTAACTGAAAATTGACAAGTGTGTAAATTTTAATTGAGAAAAAATGCTATGCAGTCACAATGCAACAGCTGCACACATACATGTGAACAATTAAATAAATGCCTTTTGATGTGTTGTGCAATGGTGTGTACACCAAACTAAACTACGAATAGTTAATATCTAACGGAGATTTGGTAATGGACGCAGCTGCACAATTATATTTATTTACATCAAATAACCAGTCAAATTTAAAACTTGGAACGTCTGTAAAATCAAACAAGACCCTAATAAGAGAAATTAGCCAAAGCCCTTTTTCGAATAGAGAAGATTGAAGTCCTGCTAACGCCGTAATCCAAACACATTAGAGCAACCGGATTTGACAACTGATTCACTTTTTATTAGATCACTGTACATTTCATAATTGAGGAAATGGTCAATGCAACAGATCAATGCGCGATTTGAACAATTCTTCGAGCAAGTTTTTTTCAATCATTTTTCATAAAGCTATATCTCTGATATCTTTCTAAACATTTCATTTAAAAACACATAATGTAAAAATTTCAAGCAGCGCTGCATGCACTTTCCATCTTTAAACGGGCAAGCAGGAGATATAAAGTGATAAGAGCTGCACGAAATTTATGTGTTCAATGTTGTAAACAAGAATGGTTGTATTAATGTAATCTCTTTAATGACAGACCTACCAATAAATGCTGCACTGCTTACTGACAACCAAATTTAAATGCAACCAGTGTGAGTTGCTTGCATATCTCAATTGAGTGCAACAGATTGGAATTTTTTTATCGTGAATATACGAGTACATATAAGATATATATGATATGTATTTTATGAAATACATAACATATATACGAGTTTATACTTTTAATGCTCTAGATCCGTTAAATTTCACCTTCATGGTTCCTTATAGCACGTAATAGGTTCAGTTAATTCATTTATCCTACTGCCACACACAACTAATAATGAAGTAATAGGTCCTACGTTCATTAAACTTACCTTCATCCTTTATAGGTCACAGCTGTCAATTTTAGAAGCACGAGCAGGAGGAAGAAGCAGCAGAAAAGTTGGAGAAGAAATTGAAATTGTTGGTTCACGTCAGATATTAACAGGTAGAGACTCAGGCTCCGCAGATGATAGCACCACAGATGATAGCACCACAGATGATAGCACCACAGACGATAACACCACAGATGATAGCACCACAGATGATAGCACCACAGATGATAGCACCACCGACGATAGCACCACAGAAGCACCGCCTCCAGCCTGCCCAGACAAGAAGCCTGGCTGCATCGACTGCACCACGAAGGGCAAGTGCGACGATAGCACCGGGACCCTCACGCCAGATGGGACCTGCTCACCGAACGAGGTATGGCGTCTCTGAAGGTTGAGTTAGAGATGCCGAAAAAGCTAACGGCAGAAATGTTAGTAGCCAATTTTAAGGTACAATCTTTAATTGAACCAAAATGGAATGTCTAGTAAGAGAAGCATTGTGGAAGGGAAAATGATTTCATTTGGGATGAGCGATTCTGATTGTCTTTCCAACTCACGGATGCAGTTAAGGGTTTCGCGTATCCCTACGTCGAATTAAATAGTAATATTTATATCACAGAGCTATTATCATTCATTGATTTTATGGGCGCAATGAGTTAACTGGCAAAACACTTCGGCATATTTCAAAAATTATTCATCCATTTGAATACATCAATTTCAACTTAAATCTATCGTAATCCGTCGCTAAACTGAAAATGGATTTCTTATTTCATTATCCACACATTTTTAGATTTTGGCTCAAATTTCTTTGCTTCCAGGTGATTTCAAAGTGTTTCCGCTCAAAATTCAATTGGTTGTTGAAGTCTCATCTACAATAGTTTAAACTATTATTTGTTTTTTTACCATACAGGGTATTCAACACCAGAGGATTTGAATACTAAAAAATTCGGTTCATCTGTATCTTTTAAACATTTTACAGAATTAAAGACATGTATGATAGTTTAAAGTAATTGGGTCAAATAAATTATAAACGCCCAAATCTTGCTCTTTTACTCATTGCAGTCAAACACCTGTTTAGCACTTTATTTATACTGCCGACCAGATCTTGTTTGATGGACTTTTTTTGTAGCAGTGCACGTCTTTTTCAATTCTATGTACGCTATTTGGAGTCGTGAGAGGTCAAACTCATACATGGATTGTGTGAAAAAAACTAATATGTACATCCTTTCCCCGACATTCATACAGATATGAAACGACTTGTATCTATGGGAATGTCAATTCTGAAACTTGCTTGCATTTTTGTAGCTCAAAATGCAAACTAAAGTAGAGATACTGTAGTTAGTTCTAGCTGCTGGTCCCTTTCTGTTAGCATTTTTTCATTCACTGTCAATTTCTTAATTCTAGATTGTTGCATGGTGCGTTGATTTTAAATCAGTGCTCAGATATGTCCTTCTATCACACAAGGTTTCTGAATTGTGTATATTTATGTACTTTCAAATAAAATATGTATATGTACAGGTAATATATGTGTATATTTATATATACGGGATGTGGTGTTCACCATTGTTTTCAAAAATATTTTAGGCTTCTGCTATTGCATTTGCGAGTGAATATATGTAGAATCCTCCACTTATAGAAACCAGCAGTAGTCACTATCATGTTTTCGTTGAAGCGTCCTTGACACCTGTTTTTCATCCTTGCGATATCTCAATGAAAAATATCACACGTATTGGATCAGGAAGAAATTTAGATGAGAATGCAAAAAATGCATCTGAAACATCACCCATTCTATGATACGTCTTTGGCAAGTCGTCCTCTAGTTTTTCATGGTTGTCAACACTATGATTACTGCATTGCCATAAAAAATTCTTAACAATGCTAAACTTAATATGAGAGGGTGGAAGATTGGTTCTTCGTAGATGTTTATTCCCCAGCTATTTGCTGCAAATTGTATCGAAGAACTAAGTGTTCTTCATTTTCAGGCCACTTTTTGGTGGTGAAATGATTCGTGACGTTGTGGCTGTTCCAAACACATGAAAAACACATAGCAGAAGCGGAATTAAATTGTGTAGATACGTTGCCAAAGAATATGCAAATAATTAGGAACCTGATGTAATGTAATAATTAAAATTTAAGATTCAGAATCAGAATACTTGATTCATTATAAGACGCGCTCCATTACTCGAGCAGAAAATCTTTGTTTAGCTGGTGCAATCAATCAAAAAATTTATTAAAATGAATAAAATGAAGATATGGTACGTTTTTCAGTCCCTATGGGAAAATATTATTGAAATGCTAAAGAAACTGATCCTAAAGTACCACCATTTCCAAGTGGCATCACATGTATATATGTTCAAGACTTTAAGTTATTTGGAAGTTTATGTTCAATTTTTGATCTATATTATCGTTGTGGCAATTCTTTACTGAAATTCATACGTCAAGTACTGAAGGAAATACAGTGACTCAGTTTTTAAAATGTAGATTATATGTAATACAAGTCCAAAACTTTTCTTACTTCCTAGCCCCGATAAAAATCAAATTCTTCACTCCGTACTACGTTAAACATTTCATTTTGTTATTTTAGTCTTAGTTTGAATTTATTTAGAGCTTCTTAATAACAATCCCCAGGCATGCATTGTGGTGGGCTCCGTTCCAGTTTGCAAGCCCATTGCCGAGACAACGTGCAACTGTGGCGGCAACAGTCAGGGGTGCGATCCCTTCGATGTTAACCAGCCGATCTATTGCATTTCTGGGAAGTTGTACCAGGCCGATCCATGTGCCAGCGGCCAAAAGTGTTCTGGCGCGGGCGAGTGTGTGGCTGGTAGCGCACCTTCGAATCCCGCTGCTGCATGCACGGGCACTAAGCCTGAATTCCGCCTAGTCACCCCAGCATGTACGACTGGAGTCTTCTGCGCCGGGACGGAGGTGGTCGAGACCACAAAATGCAAAGAGACTGAATATTTCGACTTGCAGAGCGCTTCTTGTAAGGCGTTCCCTCCACCAAACCCCTGCGGCTGCGGAAAAACAAAGTGTCCAATTATTATGGGTAACTGCACCAATTACGCCGTGTGTGATGGAAACACTCTTATCGACGAGGAGTCCTGCATTGGTTCTAATAACAAGTTCGACTTCGACAATCAAGCATGTGCTTCTGCCGCCACTGGACCTTGTGCGCCATACAAAGACTGTACCTTCACATCGGAT
Source organism: Platorchestia sp. MABIK (assembly GCA_014220935.1). NCBI lineage: Eukaryota > Metazoa > Arthropoda > Malacostraca > Amphipoda > Talitridae > Platorchestia > Platorchestia sp. MABIK. Next base: position 38,562 of record JACJUY010000832.1, on the reverse strand, counting down.
AGTTCAGATGATGGTTCGTCGTCTGGTTCTTCCTCCGGTTCCGCGACTACGATCCCTCCAAAACCATCAACTTGCAACGCAACAAATGCCGGAAAGCGCTACCCCCACGAGACTGAGTGCAAGAAGTGAGTTGTTGACATTGGTTAGAGTTGACAAATCTCTTGACTTTTGAAATAAAAGTGTCTTTGATAGTTTCTTTGAAGTCCATTCACAGCGGGAACTAAAAATGTAAATAAGAAAATATTTAGATGAGAATACCTCCAGTCTAAAAAACTGTACCTTGAAAATCCGGGAATATATGTACAAACATTAAAGTTATTTTAAGGAATAAGACCTATAAAAATATGTATACTTCGCCAGAACCCTGTACATTAAGTTCCATGCAGTATACAGGCATGTTGAGAATAAGATGCATTCAAAATGATGCATGAACTTGATCTTGTCCACAGATATTACACGTGCCGCGAAGTAAGTCGCGACAAGTACGATTACGTTAATGGAAAGTGCATCGGGAAGCTTGTGTTCAACCCAGCCAACAGCTACTGTGACCTGGTGGGCAATGTACTCGGCTGCCAGACGTAGTTTGGTGAGTGTCGCATGAACTAAGAAGGACATGTTTCCCAATAATATTATTGCTAACGTTGGCTCCTCTTGGGCAGAACTGTTATGTCAGAGATGGTGTTTTAATGTAAAAAAAAAACAAAGCTTAAAGCTCACAGAGCAGCTCAGAGCTAAATTTCTATTCGCACTGGTTCAAGAAAGAGTGTTGGGTGAAGTTTAGATTGTGTAAAATATTTTCTTATATATTTCCGAGGCTGCAGTAAATCAAGTGAAGTTCCATCGTGAGGGCCCATTCAACACTTAACTTCATTTTCCGTGTTGATGATGAAACGAAAAGCATACATCTGCAGTCTATGAATGGCTATTAGAATGAAAATTTGTGTGGATTAAGTTAATTTTCATATGATCTTGTAAACAATAATATTAAAACTTTTAGTACGTGAGAATGAATACCCTTTGGCATGTAACCGTTCTATATTGAATGCGTATGATCCATTTTACTCTAATCCTGCTACAACATCGAAATTGTGGAGGAATGCTTGAGTGAACTGTTGTGCTGAAACAAGTAACAGGGTAGTTGTATATAACATATGTTCTATTTATTCTACTTAACCATTTTGCGACACCCTCGTCTTTTGTGATTTTTCAACCGCATATTCAGAAAAATATCACTCACGATCTCTAGCTTTAACGTATGCAAGTTTTGTGTAGTGAATTTGTTAGCAAAGAACGCGATAATAATATTGCATTTAGATCTGTTTTCATTATATAAATACTCAAAGGTGAAATCAATCTGCTAGTTTTGAATATTAAAACTTGATGCCCGAACAGATGTGATCCTGCTGAAATTCTGACGTACCCTGGATGCTAGTTGGCCCTCAACTGACCTGGAATCGACGGACTTGGAAAGCACCTGGAGAACTCAATGCCTCAAAAAGGGGTCAAATCAACTTTTCTTAGTTGATCGTCCATAAATTAATCCTGCGTAAAACGTTTTCAGCAAACGGAATAACGCAGGATTAGTGTTAATTAATAAGTAAACAATTAAGTGCAATTGCATGGAAATTTGGTTTGTAGCTGATAAGGAAAGTATACGAAAAACTCAAAATAAGTCGAGTAGATGAAAAACTTTTACTAGAAAAACAATTTTCATTAAAATTTTCATCGATGTGACACGTCTCTAAACTCCATGTAGCGATCGATCATCGCTAAAGTTAGGAATTTCTCTCCATGCAGCTGGATATTTTAAAATAGGATGCACAACTGCAAGAAATACCAAAAAAATTATTGAAATGTCTAATTATAGAAGCACTAGTCTTTTGATACAGGAAGAAACAATCGAGTCAACTCTACTTACTTTTTCAAGACGCATTATGCAAAGAATTAAGTCAACAATTCTTAAACTTCAATTCTCTGCTTGAATTACGGAAATTCATTTAGCATTCACGTCCCATTTTAACTTTGATCTCTAACAGCCAATCTTAAACTGCATAGAGTCGTGGCTGAAATTTTGGGTGCGTTGAGAAGAATTTACTCTTCGATTTCTTTCAGTGTTAGAAAACTTATTAAATTTGAGTGCACTTTTCCTGCGTGGATTAATTTCTTCTTTGGGACGGACCTCGAACATTACATTCTCATATCGCACCACAATAATAACTGTTTAAGTAAAACACATTGCCCACTCTTAAGCGTGAATGTACACATATATATACAGTAATCACGTTGATATTTTTCAATCTCAATGTGAATGTTTTTAAATTGGATCTTTGAGGTTTTTCATATACTTCCTACAGTTGTATAAAGTATCACTTGAGAAACATTTTTTAAGAACTTATTTGTTGAATGCTCCTCACTTGAAGAAGTCCTCAGTAAATTGATACCACGGTGCACGAAAGCTTGGAGCGACTCTTTAAATAATCGAGCGTTTATACTGTGATTGTTCATGCGATATCAGTACGATTTGCGAATGTAATGAAAGAAGACCGACCTGAGAAGAAGGATAGTCATGATTCAAATCAGGGACTCATGCATGGACGTATTAATAAATAGATCACAAGTACATTCTACCCTAGTACGAGAGCAGCTTCTGTGTGAGAAAATCCAATCGGCACATTCAGTGTATTCTACTCCAGTTTAAATGGGTGAGTAGCGCGTGCCCGTTTATCCTGTGCGGAATCTACGTTACGGGTTGAGTAACATCTACAAAGTTTTTTTAGTTCGAGTACAATTCAAATTGTTTGCAGAGACAATTTTCAGGCAAATTTTCAAGCAAATATATTAATATACCCGTTTTTATGATCTATACTCGTATGAGGAAAATCTTTCAGGTGCGACCACGTCAGAATCTGTAGATGACTAAAGAGATTTCGTAAAAAACAATGTCAAAATCCAGGAAACACAATTTAAAGCTCTTTTCATATAGAACTTCTTTTATTAAATACAGTAAATGTGGACGTATTCATGTGAGCAAAACCCGGAGAAAATTGGTATTCGACATAGAATTAGTTTCACCACTTTTAATTAATTACTTTGACCCGTAGATTTTTGTGCATCATTCGAAATAGTAGTTATTAATAATGCTCGAAATCATTGTTAATAAATACCTTTTGAATTATGAACAAAAACCCTCGTACCACAATAACTAATGGGAAGGAGTGTGTAACGAAAACTAAAATCAAAAACATAATTCTGTTCCGTAGTTCACTTTTCGGGTCTAGCTCAAATGTACATTAGCTTGGGAAAGCAAGTCCCAATCGAAAGAAAAGGATTTCAACTTTTGGTGCATTTTAATCGATTTTTTATTCAAGCTCTTCGTTCATTTAGCGGTCATTGAGGAGTGCTGCGGGATGTTTTTCTACGCAATTGTAGAAAAACCTAGTTGGTTATTTGTATATTAATTTAAATTGCATGTAATGTGAATTGTTCTCGAACTAAACAAAACTTATTTCATTTCGGTCAACTCGTTGAGTAGAATCCTCACATGATAAATTAGGAAGTTCTACTCTCTCTTCTACACTGAAATAGAATATACTAAAAATTCCGAATGGATTTTCTGACGCAGCAGCTGGTCCCAAACTGCAGCAGAATGTATTTGTCATCTACGAACTAATACGTCCTGGCGTGGGTCCCTGATTTGAATCTTTACTATTATGCGTGGTTTGGAAGCACGAATTGCTCAGTTTTTTCTTCAGACTGACCTATTCTTGCACACTGTGCGCGAGTTCTACGTTAGATATATTTGTTTAACCTCTCTTTAATTATTTCTCAATTACATGCATTCGTCCAAATAAAACAAAGTGTTCATAACTGAACACATGTTGTTTTATTTTGATGCATGCATATAATTAAGAAATATTTATAGACCATTCAGGTGTTTTAGTGGTGACCAATCCCTGTTATTCATTAATACTATAGTTCTTAAGCTCAGGTAGTCATTTTTAAGAAAATTTGTGGAACAGGTTTTAATTCATGATTAATCTTTGGATCTACCTTTAAGCTATGGAAACTTGTGCTTTAACCGTTCGAACACTTGAATGATTTTTGCAATTTTTAATTGGTTTCGAAGAACTCACTCGGCCATTTGCCCATTCCAAGTTCACTTTATGTTGTAGTATTAGATTAATTTTGAAAACTATTTATAAAGATATTGTGTTTATTTTCAATATAACTCAGTCTTGCCTTACCGTCAGCTTTGTGACCAGATGACACTTTGCAATCAATTTCAGTGCAAGTTCCTGAAATTGATTTAAAAAATGGCGGCCCGCACATGCCCTTCAATAGCTGAAATTGTCCTAAAATTTGTTATATACGTCAGATTATGTTATTCATTGCGCCTTCAACCATATGATGTTGTGTTGTGAGAGTAAAGCATTTGTAAACGAATCTCTTTGTCAACTCTTTGTTCCTTTCAACTCCACAGTGACTTCTTTGTATTATCTACAAAAATGATTGAGTATTTCTGCACTCGTGGTCGAAAAATTACAAGCTCTAATTAAAAAGCGAGGGAAATCGACGCTTGTGTTGAGGATAGGTTGAGTCTCCGGAGAGAATTCAAATTTAAGGAAAACTATATACAGCTGACTTAATTGATTTAGCTAACCCAGTCCACGGTGTTTCGAATCATTAGGTACGTATTTTAATGAAAATCAACTAATCAGTTCTTGAATATTATATTAGCAAAAAATTCAAGAGAGAATAAAGTTTTATGATTGTTCATAAATATTCAAGAAAAACATGAAAAGTGATCTGAAAGTAGCTTAAAAATAAACATAACTGAATGAAAAACTTTTATTAACATTGTTACAGAACATTACTTTAGTAAAATACATCACTAATATAGCAGACAAGATTCGAAGAGGTGTAAAATGAATTCATCAAATATCAAAAATATCCAACAATAGATGCATATAATAATGACATCAAAACCTAATTGATTCAAATATAATTAGGTGATTGATCAAAATATTGGCAATGAACATTGTCCTAATTTGGAGAAAATATTCGGGAAAATTTGAAAATATTTTTACAATATATCAATTAGTTGCATTTGATTTTACTTAAGAATACACAGATTGAATCATTGCGAATAAATTCTTCCTAACCCACCGAGCGGCAAGTTAGCTAGTGGACAGCGCGACCGTGGAGAAATGAACTGTCCACCAGCAGTCCACTGAAAGTGTTCGTGGGGAAATGAACTGTCCACCTGCAGTCCACTGAAAGTGTTCGTGGGGAAAATGAACTGTCCACCTGCAGTCCACTGAAAGTGTCGTGGG
>JACJUY010000832.1:16672-33185 GCA_014220935.1 Platorchestia sp. MABIK | reverse complement strand
TTCAGTCCGCTGAAAGTGTTCGTGGGGAAAATGAACTGTCCACCTGCAGTCCACTGAAAGTGCTCGTGGGGAAAATGAACAGTCCACCTGCAGTCCACTGAAAGTGTTCGTGGAGAAAATGAACTGTCCACCTGCAGTCCACTGAAAGTGTTCGTGGGGAAAATGAACTGTCCACCTGCAGTCCACTGAAAGTGTTCGTGGAGAAATGAACTGTCCACCTGCAGTCCACTGAAAGTGTTCGTGGAGAAATGAACTGTCCACCTGCAGTCCACTGAAAGTGTTCGTGGGGATAATGAACAGTCTAAAGGCGGCGTCACACGATGACTAATCCGTAGTGCTATGTTACCAAATTGATCGGGTAGCTTGACGGAATTGTAAAGAGAACTGTCACACGCTTCAGGATTCAGGATTTTACAGGGTGGGCCAGAGCACGGCAGAGGAAACAAGGTAGGGTCATTTCTATGGGGAAATTACACTTCTTCTTGTTCGGGTAGCCAATAGAAAGGCTTTATTTCAAACAAACTTTATGACGTCACCAAACCGCAGTGTCATTAGGCCAATAGTGGAGACGGATTTGGGAGTAGCAGTGCTACCAGAAGCAATTTGAGCGCTGCTATTGGTTCGTGGCCGTGACGTCAGCAAACCCACACAGTTGACGAAAAAAAGACTGGTTTGACCCTACCTTGTTTCCTCTATCGTGGGCCAGAGGCAACTGATCCTTTTAATTTGCTAGCTGAGGGAATAGGATACAGAAATATACCATAAAATGTTATTCTTTCAAATGAAACAGTTTTCCTTCCATTTACAAATTTAAAGGGTCATTTACTTCCCGCCCACCCTGAACCTATCAGGAAAAAGAAATAATCCCTAAATACAAGTAAATAAGTATGCGCCAACAAAGTTTTCAGACAGTTTGGTTACCAAATGGTTCCGATACCCGTACCAAAAATGCACCGTAGCTCATGGCTGAAATCTGACGGTTTCGTAGAGCATGAGAGACCAAATGGTACCGCCATGTAGACGATTGTGACGAAACGTTACCATTTGGTCTCCGTGTGACGGCGGCCTTATCCAGGTCCAGGCAGACGCAAAATAATCCACTGCAATGCATCAGTTGTCTAAAGAACAAATTTTTGGTACTGCATTCAAGTCATTTGATTAAATTGATGATCATATTATTTCGGTACTATTTCGTGACATTTGCTTCTCTCATTTTTGGCTTCACTCTGAGTCCAAGAGTGTACCCGTGCGCTTTGTTTTGAGTTCTTTAATAATTGTGTACCAATGTTCAAGACAAAAATTGAATAATGCCAGAGTTCCTTAATTATGGTGCACCATATTTGTAAAACACCTAATTACTGGACATTTTCCATAAAACCCACATTTCAAGGAATTTTTAAATTTTGGTAAATGGACACAGAACTATGTTGGCAAATGTTTCATATATTTTAAAATGTCCTTTTTTCTTTTTATTCTTTTTAACAATTCTCCAACTAAATAAACATAAATATAGCTGTCTCAAACAACAAAATGTTGAATTAAAGAAATAAATAATCAGTTCTTCATTAGTAAATGAAAAAATTGAAGAAATTAGAAACTCTGAAATAGTTAAATAGTGCGTTGAATATGGTAAAGATATTGTATTGTAAAAGTCGATGATTTAAGAAATGGAACAAGCAAAATATCGAATAAAATCAAAAGCAGTTGAAGTTATTTTTGTTTTTACTTATCATTTTTATTTCGGTAGTTGTAATTCCTTTTAATGTAAAATAATCTTCTAATTTTCCTGGCGAGACACATATAAAACTAAATTTACGGACTCATCAAGCCATCCATGGTGTAAGAACTTTGTCAACTACTTCTATTTATTAACGAACTTATTTTTTGTTAAAGAATGGCTGAATTTCAAAAAAATTCCAATAAAAAACAAAGTATTTTGAGTCATGTTGTGCTCAAGCGTTTAATTTACGGTGCGCAAATTTATGAACACAGTTTTCTCAGTACAGTACAGTAAATTAGCTCTCATAATGAGCCTAAAATATAATTGAATGCATCTACATTTAAATATAAAGCACAGTGGCATTCACGTCTACTCAGGACGAACGGTTCGCTGTCAGTCTTTAACCCTTCTCCCTATAGGCCTATACAATAACACCCAGTTCTTTGTTTATACATCTATATACATGCTTCATTATTTCGTGTATTCGTCGCTACTCCCACCCTGTAAACCGACTACACAAAATCCTCATATTGATAACAAATTTTCGGATTCATTAACTATATTTCAAGTATATTGCTTCAAATTCGAGCTTCGTGCCGATTTTATGGCGATACTAACATGAAAAAATTTAAAATATGAAACCCATTAAAATTGTTCATTTAAAATCATTTATCACTGATGAATTTTAGTTCTACCTTGAGAAACGCTGCTATTTTTTGATGGCTGAGGCACTCTGGGGAGTCGATAGAGAGTGATTTGTTCATGGACTGTACATAACAAACTTCTGTTCAAATTCTGAGCGGAAAATATCCTCTTTTCTGGTCCAGAATTACAAGAACAGTTTATCTCCAAATAATATTGCTCTCATCAAGTTCAGCCCCAAAAGTTAACGAGGCCAAACCAGGTCTCAATGCTGCGTCCTCGATCTGTTATCTCCAAACGCGGAAGACGTCACCAACAATAACACTCAATCTTAAATTCGACAGAACATGATTCAACTTTTCATAGAGAAACACTGATGTACATCATCTGTTTGACAACTAAAAAATGTGGAGCAAATTACCATCAATCGTATATTGAAATTGAGAATTTATATATATTCATTATGAACTGCATCTGAAAAATACATAATTTCTAGACCTAATCATGTACTATGATAAAATTTGGAATTACATTTATCATGCAAAGTTATACATAAAAAATTATATTATTTGTAAATTTATCGCATGAAATATGATGAATAAATTTTTCTGATGAACTGCTCATTAACTTTCATGTAAACAATTTTTTTTTGCTTTTGCATGCATGATGAAACAAATTAACCGTGCCTCCATGTGTAGGTTTTAAAATATTTTAAGAAACGTGTGTCTCATTGGACCGAAATTACCGCCAAATTAGCGGGAAAAAAAGTATGAAGAAAACTGGAGATATTTCGGTCACTGAGAAATTATTTGAATATAAAATCCTTTAATAGCTCATGTTTATTAACTAGACTTCAGTAAAATTTGCTGGTGTAAATAATGTAGCACTACTTCATATTTACCTCCTCAGATGGGAGGTTATCTTTTGAAAATGAAATTTTTAATACCAAAAGAGGAAATTTTATTTTTTAACCTGATCATTTTACAATAAAACATGAAAAATAATCTAGCTGCTGAAAACTGCTCTCCAAGCAATTATGTTTAACTCCCAGAAGGTTATAACAAGTGTCATGTGCCATGAAATGCCAATCTTTTGTGAAACAAACTGACATCAATAAACTGGTGGGTCAGACGAAAAAAAAAAAAGAGCGAATTTTGGAAATACAAATCGACAGGAGATTATTTCCGCACAATATCTCTGTGACTAATAGTAGTAATGACGGGTAAAAATTGATTTTGTCTTTGAATTTACATTGCGGATATCTGATTTTGTTCTATTAGACTATGATGTGTTCCAATGATCCCAACAACATTTCAATGTTTAAAATACTTAAAATGTACCGCAGTGTTAGAGGCAGGCTAGTAACAGGGAGCAGCGTGCTATTAATAATTATTCTGCCATCTCTTCAATTTTTTCCCATGAAAAACGTTGAAACTAAAAGAGGGATCAAAACTTATACAGAAAATTAGTAAAGCATCATATCTTAGCTGCACTGCCCTTAAAATATGGCCATTACAGTCTTTTTTAAAAAAGGTCACGAAATGGAAATTCAATCATTTTTTTAGACTTGTATTCAAGTTTGATTCAAGGAACAGTGATTAACAGTGAACATAGTTAAATATTGAGGGAAAAGTACACTCAATTTCTCAACGTGCATTTAAGCAATAAGAGTATTTTTTTGCAAAATTTATGCAAAATAAAAAAAAACCTTTCCTTTTGAACTTCTCTCCTCTTCAAAAAAATTTGTTTCTCAAAATTTGGAAGATCAAAAACGATTTAAAGTCCAATCATTGCTCAACGTGATTTCAAAATGTCGTACAGTGAATTGGAGGAAATCCAAAATTGCGGAAAATTCCAAAAAGTCTTTTCTTTACTGTATGAGCAACAAGAAATGATTGAGACTTACAGTACATGCCAGTTATAATTCAATAAGATAGTAAAAATTCTGTAATATCTCTCTTTAAGAGCACATTTCAAACTGTAGAGCTAATATTGTTAAAAATACATAATAGCTGCAACACTTTGTTGTGACGATCAATATATCAGATCTTAATTCATGTTTGCCAACGGCGGTCAGACATGAATCGATTAAAAAGGGTAAATGTCCCTGCAACACACTTAAAAAGAACGATTTCTTGAGTAGCTAATATTTTGAAACTTTTTAAATAACAACGGAATAAAAAGTTATAGCGTATTTTAACGAACCAATTCTGTAATCTGAAAGACCATAAAAAATATGATAACAACCGGCAACACTACTGAAGGAAAATACGACATCAGAAAAACATACGCGGAAATAACTTAACTACATCGACAAGCACTCGTAAAAAAGTTAGAGCTGTTAAAATAAAAGATATTTAATTTAGTTATTGCTAGAGAAAAGCATGCCCAGCCTCGACCATTCGTTGAACCTTCAACAAATGTGATTTCAATCTGTCGACGGAACCACACAAATCATAAATCACTATACTTTTAAAATTTGAAAACCTACGGTTTACGGCCCGTTTATCTGAAGCTTCTACTCAAATTTTTTCCATGTATTTTCATGCTCAATTTAACGAGCTCTTTTGAGGTAGCTGTTAGTTATTTCTGGAAAAATTAATGGAATTTTATGTGAAATTTTATCCCACAAATTTTACATCAAATTTTAAACAGAAGAAGTAGATAAACTAAAAAATTTTGTATTATTTTTAATCCCATAATGGTTCAGTTTGAGAAAGTGAAAACCTTGCCTACTGAAAATATATAATTCTGGAGGTGTGTAGGAAAATTTTGTGACAAAATTATGTAACCAGGCACTGTATATTCAACACAATCAAACGAGGCTTCTCATTCAAAACTAAATCTTGTGCGATTCTTTAGAGAAGGATTTTTTTTGTTTTATATTGGGGTAAATATTCTACGAAGAACGGGTTAATGAAATTTACCCTATTGCTCCTGGTAATATTTTTGATTTGAATCTTCAATCAATCTTTAATTCAATTTTTATAGTATTCAATTGTTATCTTCAATTACCTTCATAATTAGATACATAAAATATGTATAACTTTAATCCAAGGCGTTCTTCAAAAGAGCTTCTAATTCTATAACGCAAAATTTAACACGAATGAACAGTATGACCAGTACGACCAAATGTCTTCTTCAAGTCTAAAAACCACCGGAAAATTTTGTTGTAAGCTGGAAAGTATACCACAGGCCATGATGTCAGTTCACTGCCAGTTACTTGTTGCAGCCTAAATGGAAAATTTGGAACGCTGAGACCTTCCTGCTATGGAAATGCTCGTTGAAATATTAAAATTAGAATATTCAAATCTTATTCCTACAAGAGAATTTCGTTCCTAGCCGAGATACGACAAACCTTGTAACAAATAAAACAGCTGCGTACTGATCATTGTCAGAGACCCCACTCACTCTTCCTCGATCTTGCCTGTTTTTCCCTTCTCCTTTCCACCCCTTCCATTCACCTGCAGTGGTGAAAGAACACACCTGCAGTGTATGTCGGTAGCCTACATTGAGTAGTTCCGGGAAGATTTACATGGACTAAAATTTGGTCAGTTGTGCGCTCATCAATTGTTCACAATAAATGAAATAAGACAAGATGTGACCTGAATTGAAGCTCTGAAATCATTGAAATGCATTTCTCCCACACCTGCGTGATGTCTATCACAGAATTTCTGAAAGTGCAGTTGCCTATAAAATTGCATCGCTTGGCTGTAGTTTTCAGATCGGGGGTGCACTTCAACCAGAGCAGGTACCTTCTTCTTTACCTTGTTTTGTAGAAGATTCTAACTAGGATGCTAATGACTCGGTTGTAGTTAGATTATGTTATTTTACGATTTTGAGTTCATACGTTTGCCTATTGTGTTGGAATAGTCTTTACTTTGTACGTGTGTATAATTTTGGCCGTTCATTTCAGAGCTTGGTGAAAGAACGTCCAATAAGTTTATTAAAAAAGTTTTGCTCGCTTTTAAATTATGCTGGACGTCACTAGTCGTGTTCAAGTGTGTTTTGCGTTTATAAATGAATGTATATTTTAAACATCATTACAAAAGACACTCACAGGGGGTGTATTAGTTAGTTATTTAACTGCCAAAACTATTTCAAATCGACTTTTAATCGACTCATTCGAAATGAGTGGTATTTTTTTTTCGATTGAAACGTCACATTTTTGTTTCCTATAAATTTAGCTATTTTGAGTTATGGGAAAAATTTCGCTTAATATTTTACATGATGTTAAAATTTTCATAATTTTTTTAATGTGATCATGATGTCAAAATTTTGTTGAATTTGCATTTAGTAAGCGGTGTTAAGGCTTTCAAGCGTACTTGGCACAGTGATGAAACATTGTAAGCACAAATTCCTATGTCTGTGCTGTCTCATTGAAATGAAATTGTAGCAAGAATCAGAAAAATGAAACTCCGCAAGGCTCAGCGTTGCGCAATGATGCATTGAAGTCATTTAAGTGCAGGAGAAAGATAACTTGCAGAGGTTGGTGGGGCAGGTGGTGGGGCAGGTGGTGGGGCAGGTGGTGGGGCAGGTGGTGGGGCAGGTGAACTCACTTGATTATAAGTTACGCGTGTATTAAAAACTCCCCAGCTTAATCAATTCTACAAATCAGATGCAAATTCTTTCTATAGAACTTTTTATGTATTTGTTCAGTGTTTACAACTAGTTTGTCGATGGTGAGAACAATTGTTAATCAGAACTGTGATTTGTATTCATTTATCACTCATGTGGTGAAATGAAATCTGGCGAGTAGCTGCACACAAATCGAAGAACATTTTTTCACAAATCGATTGACGAGTACTTTCTCAAAATTTTCACGCATTGCATCAAAAGTTGAGCAGTTCTAAAACAGCCTTTGAATGCTCTTATCAAACTGAAAATCTAAGCAAACTTCATGTGGGGAAGAAATTATGCTTTACCGACTCATTGTATCAGTTGTTTCGAATTCAATAAGGGGCGAGGGAAGATGAAGTTGTGAGCAAATATGTACTTCCTTTATAACTTGGTACGGAGAGTTAAGTCGAAGGCACATTCACATTTTACAATCTGTTTTTTTTTGGTCATCATCAGGAATACACAGTCTGTTGAGAGTTTTGCAGACCTCGTGTGTATGGAATGTTGGTGCTGTTTGAAGTTAGTTTTTGTAAAGTATTCGTTCTGAGATCAATTAACCAATGGCCACAATGGACACTCCTGTCATAATAATAAAGAGTCACCACCTCACTGCTGTCAAATTGAGTAGAGAAAAATTTGAGTTTGTATCAATTGGATATTGTGAATGAATTTAGTTGTATGTTCGATTTTTCACTGAGCTAATTATTTGAAAGTTGGTAATTTTTCTAGAGCTTTTAATGTTCATTCTTTAAACCGAAATTGAAAAATTTAATTCAATCTAGTAGAAATTACTTTTTTACATCCACAAATTTTCTTCGCTATTAAAAAATCATGATGCGAGCCTTAAAAGATCAAATGTTATTGAATAAAATTTCCACTCATTTTGTGAATCCATGTCATTTATTTTTATTATGCCAATCAATCTATATTTTCTCTTTTATATGCCTTTTTTAAATCAGCGAGCATTCGCGGTCTATTTTTCGTTTAACTGAATTTTTACATTCTTGCAGATTTAAGAACAGTCCTGGCCATTACTATCGTTTGAGAGCGAAGAAAGCAAACTTTAATCGTTTTTAAGATGAATTTCTTCAATAAAGTTTTGGTGAGTTTGCTGGATTGAAAATTGTATTGAAAAATGAATTCTCAGTCTATTGTTTTTTATTTAACACTTTAATTACGCAGTATATACGTGTACCCGTGTCCCAGTATCAATAACTTGCATTGCAATTCTCTTACCAGATTTTTAAATTGATTTTAGAAAGCAAATTATAATATCAATAAGCAATTATAATATAATATCAATAGCCATTTATTCAAGCAGTAAAATCGCAATTCTGTCACTCACAACCTAACCTAACCAACTGTAGCATCTGAGCAAGTGTCATCAACGTGGTAAAGCTTGGGTTTAATATTGCAATCGATCAGCGACGAAATGGAATTTGTTCTGTAAAGGGTTTTATCGCGAGGACTGAACCTGCTTCTAGAGTTTGTTCATATGTATTAAGAACGGAGACTAGATGACAGATGCTCTTGTGCCTTGCAGTATTTGTTTCCACCAGTTGATAAGAGGGAATATTTTTAAAATATGGAAATATTCTCTGATCATTTCTCGGAAAACGTTGTAGTGTAATTTATAATTTTTTTATATTCTGTCAAATGTGTTCAGGTTTGAAAAATTCATTTTCTGAACTTATGTTTTTCTAAATTTTTTTATAACTTTCTACTTCTACTTATGGCCTGAAATTTATGAAATGGATTGTATATCAGGACAACTTACTCAAGAGTTGAATTATAAAAAAATACTTGCACTAGCTGTTTTATATTGCCGTGCAAATTCACGCACAAAAGTAATGTTCCATTTTAATTTTTGTTTTCTCATTCACATCAAAAATAGGAGATTAGAAATTTAAAAACGAGGAAAATTCCAAGGAACTTAATCATATTTAATTGGAAAACGTTTCGGAGTCCAGCTCCATCATCAGTTCAAAAATGCAAATCATTATGTCTGCAATAAAAGAAGAAACAAAATGTTTCAGACATAATTACTTGTATTTTTGAACTGATGATGGAGCTGGACTCCGAAACGTTTTCCAATTAAATATGATTAAGTTCCTGGAATTTTCCTTGTTTTTAAATTTCTAATCAAGTTGCGATTAAAGCAAACAACTGACCCTTTCAGAATAAAAGGAGAGAGATGAATTTTTATTGTAACAATTGGACTTTATTGTTTTAAGTGTATAGAAAATATGTTGAAACCTCATCCATTTCGTTGAAAAATAATTAATTGAGTTAATTTTTTACAGGTTGTGGGGGCTCTTGTGGCAATGTAAGTAAAAAGTACAAACAAATGCTCATTTCTCTTTCTATTTACATCCATATTTTTCAAAACTGTACTGTGCACAAAACTGACAATCGTGCCGTTACATTGATGGATGCGAATAAAATCAAAGGTACATTAAAAATCTCAAGGTTTTTTCCAAGTAAAGTTTCAGTGAAATAATTTAGAAACTTCTAAAAGTTATTCCGGCGTATTATACTTAATTTAATTCATGTCATTGTCGGGGATCTGAAATCAATAACTTCTTCTCGATATTCTTTTTCGAAAGCATTTTCAAATCAAGAAGACCCCAAGGAAGCGCCTCAAAGTTCATTATATATGGAAATTAGTTCTTTATATTTCACGTTTATAATTCTTGCAGAACATTCAAATGTGCACAGTATTAATTACAAATTCTCAAAGAACATAAATTATCGTATCAGTAAGTTGTCGTCAAGCACATTTTAATTGTGTTTGAGCAATATATTACGCGTAAGAAAGTCTGTAGATCAAAGTAGCTGAACAAGTAAATGAATTCCCAACAATACATAAGTTCTGACCAAATAATTTGCCATTTAATTATTCTAAAAAAAGAGTGCAATTTTCCGTTTTCTGTCACCCTTTCATATCCTAACTGCGGTATGAACAACAAAGCACTAATAAATTAATTATATAGAAATTTAAAAGCGAAGAAAAGGCTAATAAAACTAGTCATATTTACTCAAATTGAGAAATTGAGAATTTCTCAATTCGAGTAAATATGACTAGTTTTATTAGCATTTTCTTCGCTTTTAAATTTCTATTAGCATTGCGATTCAAGCAAAGTGATAAATTTTTTAAATGAGTTTTACTGGCATCATTGCAGATCGCTGCTGGCGGCATCAGACGCACGCGCGGGCAAAAGAAGCAGAACAGAATTTGGCGCGCAAGGAATTACAGCGCCAGTCGCACGCCAAGCAAGTGCCTCAGTTCCAGCCTGCGCTGATAAGAAGCCGGGCTGTTACAATTGCACCACTAAGGGCAAGTGCGACGCTGGCGCTACGACCCTCACGCCAGATGGGACCTGCTCAACGAACGAGGTACGATGTCATGAAAAAGGCAGGAAGGGCGTGTGTGACTAGTCTTGTAGTAGAAACGCGTTGGTGGCTGTTTCAAACAATGATTCTATTAAGTAAGATTAGATTTGAAGGTACAGTGTGTAGGGTTATGTGAGCTGTGATGTTTACCCTCGGCCGTTCCACAATATAATTTCACAAGTAATCTACGTGCAACTACTTCCAGCAACTCAGTTTTCAGCAACTTTTATCCAAAGTGAAGTACGAGTATATGCTAAAAAATTTGCTCGCATCACATGCTTTGAAAAAATTAGGATTATTGAAATTATATTATAGATACAACTATTTAGGACTCTATTCGCATGTCCAGGTTTTCAGGAAATTGTTCCTCCCTTTTATGAATCGAAGTTTTGAATGCCCTTATCGTCCACTAAAAATCATCCCCAGGCCTGCACTATGGTGGGCTCCTTTCCAGTCTGCAGGCCCATCGCCGAGACGAAGTGTAACTGTGGCGGCAACAAGCAAGGGTGCGATCCCTTTGCTGTTAACCAGCCAATCTTCTGCATTTCCGGGAAGTTGTACCTGGCCGATCCATGTGTCAGCGGCCAAAAGTGTTCTGGTGCTGGCCAGTGTGTTGCTGATGATACTGCATGCACGGGCACTAAGCCTGAATTCCACCTAGTCACTCCAGCCTGTACCACTGGAGTCTTCTGCGCCGGGACGGAGGTGGTCGAGACCACAAAATGCAAGGAAACTGAATATTTCGACTTGAAGAGCTCTTCTTGCAAGGTGTTCCCTCCACCAAACCCATGTGGCTGCGGAAAAACTAGATGCCCGATTATTACCACTAACTGCACCAAATACGCTGAGTGCGATGGAAACACTCTTATCGACGAGGAGTCTTGCAATGGTAATGATAAGTTCGACTTCGTCAATCAAGTTTGTGCTACTGCAGCCACTGGACCTTGCTTGCCATATCAAAACTGTACCTTCTCATCTTCCGGTTCTTCTTCCGGTTCTTCTTCCGGTTCCGAAACTACGAGCACTCCGAAGCCCCCAACTTGCAACGCAACAAACGCCGGAAAGCGCTACCCCCACGAGACTGAGAAGTGCAAGAAGTGAGTTGTTACCATAAAGTAAACTAGTCTGTAGACTTGTGGAATTCAATTTACATATATGATTTCAGTCAAATCCAACCACAGCATGTAAGCCGATAGCAGCTGAAATATTTCTCGGAGAAAAATATTCCGGGATTTAAATCCTCAGCTCATGAAAACGGGTACATATGACGTAAAAAACCATGAAATGTGTGTTTACAAGGAAATACATTAGAGTGTGCATGAATGAGTTCATTTCACTAAGCTAATATGGCAGTAATTGAATGAAAACATTTAATAATTGTCAAAATTCAAATTTATTGTCAATGAAATAAGTTCAAAGGGAAAATATTTGACCTTGTATACTTAACAAAAAAAATTAAAGAAAGTTATTCCGTCAGAAATTATTGACTTTATGGGTGAATGCATGCATATGTGTCAAAAAATAATTCGAGCGTTGTTCTCCCGCATTAAGGGTAGCATTTTTTAAGCTTGGTTTTTTTTAACTAATTGACTGACGAAATTTATTCGATGGACGCATCTAAATTTTAACAGATGCCAACAAAAATAAAAACAGTTAAATTGAACGTCGAGTTACGAATCATTCAAAAATAAAATTTCAATCTCTTCGTAATTTGGTTTTTACTTTCGCTGTGACTAACTGCATCACGCATTTTCACCCAGTTATTTACTCGTGTACCTATAGCCATTGTAAAAGTTAACAGCATGCAGCCTTGTGGAAAAATCATGCGTCCAATTTTTGCATCTTCATTTTCGTACCCACAGGTATTACACATGCCGCAACACCAGTGGCACCAAGTACCAGTACGTGGAAGGAACGTGTCTCGGGAACCTTGCGTTCAATCCAACCAACAGCAGCTGCGACAAGCCAGAGCAAGTGCCCGGGTGCAAGTAGTAGATTGGTGAGTATCATATGAACGAAAAGTGGCCTGTTTTCCAGTAATATTTTGCTGACTTAGCAGCTGGTAGCTCCTCACAGACAGTACGGTTACGTCAGTAGTTATGTCCTAAAGAAAAGCTTCAAATTTATAGAGCATATTCGAACTAAACTCCTCTTCGACTTCTTATAAAAATGTGATGTCTTGATGGAATTCACTCGTAGGAGATAACCGCCGGAAGTTACCATTCTCATACACTTTTGAATATTCTAACATGATGCTCGAACAGATGTCATCCTACTGAAATTCGGACGTGCCCTGGATGCTAGTTGGCCCTCAACTGACCTGGAACCGACGGATTTGGAAAGCACCTGGAGAACTTAATGCCTCTATAAGAGGTCAAATCAACTCTTCTTAGTTGATCTTCCATATATTAACCTTGCATAAAACGCTTTCGACTACCGGAATAGAGCGCGCTGTTGGACATTGTGAATGACTATTAGAATGAGAAATTGAAAACAAATGAGCAAAATGGCCGCTTCCAAAGCTAGCATTTTTGTCACTATTTACAATTAAAGTCAGCAATATAAATGAATATTTCAAACGTTAAGGCCATTCTCATAATCCGAAAATAGTACATTAAGGAGAAATTGGCATTGAGGAAAAATTTGCTTTCAAATAAAGCTAAGGGGCTAGGAAGCTAAAAATTGGAAAACTAAAAGCTGAAAACAAACCAAACCTAAAAAATTCAAGATCCAACTTGAGTGAACATTTTTGCACTCAACCAACACCATCTGTTAATTGTAAACTAATTTGGAAAATTTAGAACAACTTACCTTGAAAATAGATTTATACTCTGAAATGCTTCAGTTTGTTACATTACTGGCTGACGCAATTCTATGGAAATTTCTGTTGAGTGGAAGATTTCATTTTTTTTAACGAAAACGTAAAGCAAAGTAAGATGGATTAAATTAAAGTCGACAAGTGCAAAAGCTCCTGCCCTCCCACGCGAAGAGCGAAGGCTCTCGCAGTTGACAACGCAAAGCCGACGCAGTCGAGCTCACCTATGCTACTACTGATGAGAGCTTGCCTTTAGTTAGTTTGACATTACAGTTGAAGAAAAGAAATAATTTTTGTATTTTGTGACTGAAGCAGTTTTTACAGTGAGTTGAGTGAAATGACTAGATAGAAGCACCAGCAACTCTAGAATGCTTTTCTGATTTCGATTCTGAAAGCGAGTGAGCTCAGAACACTCCTTCACTAAGAACCGTAATTGAACGATGGGAGTAAAAATATCAGATAAAGGGAGTTCCAAATAAAAGATTTAATAAGCCGTAGCAGCAAACCATTCGCACTGAAATGTTGTTAATTGGCTCTAATTTGTAATTATGACACACACATCTACGAACTTGAAAGTCAAATAATGAGTAAAAATTCCTGTTATTTGTTTTTTTGTACTATCATGAGTGGTTCGGAAATGCAGATGACCGATTTTACTGATCGGAATTGTGTATTCCTCCAGGCTCTACGTAAGCTTTCTCTTTTTTTCTTATACCTGATCGAAATACTTTCAGGAAATCAAAACTGCTAACCATCAAATGAAATGCCCCAAAATATTGATAGTATTCTCGCTCTGAAATTATGCTTAGTCCTCACCGTAGATTACTAATTTCATTTTTAAGCTTACCGTATTTATGTAATCTAAATTGACTTGCTGAATAGAGATGAAAAAAATCTTGAAACTTGGTGTACCGCAAATTACATACTTGTTAATGGTAATCGAGTTCGTTGGATGCTGCATTTTTCTTTCGTCACCCATGTACTTATCATATGAATGCTTCATTATATAATAGGCAAAGTTTTTTACAATATTTTGTCGCGTTTATTTTGAATTTTTCTCGATTCTGCCTCGCAATCCTATTCAAGCTACACCAGCTGCAAATATTTTTTGTTCAGTGTTTTTCCCTTTTCTGCAAATTCTTAAAAAATACATAGTTAATTGCTTATACGGTGACTTGAATCAATTAAATTATCTTACCCTCTATAAGAAAAGTAATATTAAATCAATGACAGCACCTTTAATAATAAGGATATATCTCTGCGTGAATAAAAAATTTAAATCATTTTTTGTTTTCAACCCTAATTGCTTTTACAGTACGTGGCCGATCCTTTCTTGTTCAGTGATGTGAGGTTCCACGTTCGTTAGTGTCTTGCATTTAAAATCTTCATGTTGTTTTTTACTTGAAAAAAAAATAAAATTTTAGCCTTGACTTAAAAATGATTTGAATCAAACTTCAAGTTAAGTTGAGCCAGCACCCAAAAAAGTGCACCCTGTACATTGCATCGGTCCACTGACAGGTGGGCTAACTAAAAGACTATGAGCTCCGTAAAATATTTCCCACAATCTTGAAAGTGAATTAGCAAATGAATCTACATGTGAAGAATTTATGTGATAAAATTTAAATGAAACTTTTTTGAAAATATTAAGAGCATCTTTAATCCGCACTAGAATTGAATATTTTGAACAATCGAGCATATTCGTACATCTTGAACATTCGAATATCTTCGTCATGCGCCTCAGACAAGATTCGGATATCTCTTCGACCTTGGAATGTTGGAAAGCTGGGTTATACTCTGACAATATGGTATTTTGTAGATAACAGAACAAATTCGCAAACGATCAAGTTGCCACTGCCGTGCAGACGAATATTTGCATTGTTCCAATGGATGGGAACTTGACATGTACCCCTCAATGTCACTGGGTTTCGAACAGCTATTTATTGTATGACACAGTGAATTGTCAGATTGACCAACAATCTCCAAACATACTGTGAAAAAACTTCACATAACAATAAGTTTTCACTCAGTTGAAACGGCTCATCGAAGCCCCACATACACCATTACAGCCCACACGGAGAGCGTAACCATTTCCTTATACGAAATGAATTTAGAAAAAAGGAAGGATAAGCTGATGGTCATTATTCATCTCATTAAAAATACTCACCAAACATTAAAACAAAGTGGTCAATTTCTTCGAAACATAATTGACTTAAAATGCTGGTGCCTTATGTCTTTGAGAGACAGCCCGCGAATCTTCTCAAAGTCAGCTTCCGCTTTACTACCCATGTATTGTTAGCACGTAGTTTTTCCCCAAATATATCCTATTCCGATTAAATTGTAAAATTTCTGAACGCATTAGTTTAAGCTAGAAGTAGCCTGGTAAATTGATTAATGTGATTGCTCCTGCTGTTAAACAACTAGAAAAATTTGTTATTGAAATAAGGCCCTGGAGAACCGTAGACTATAATAAAAAGGTTTGAATGAATTTCAACTTTGAACTATAAACAACGTTTATAGTACCGCAGTGGATGCAATCTAGCAAATTTAATCCAATAAATAGATATAACCACTCTCTCAGTGTCTATTCATTGTAGTATTGTGATCAGGAAAATTTTTTTACTCGTCCTTGGCATGAAAGCCGTGTGCAGAATTGCCGATTTTTCACATCGTTTACATGAACCATGCTTTTCTTTTTTATCTGCGATTGCGTAGCGAATACATCATTAACTCCGGCCTAATGAATAACTTTTGAGTACTGAATACTTTTTGTATATTATCAAATATTCAACACGTAATTTATCATCAACTATATTTTTAGTGCAAGGTTTGCCATGTTGCGTCACCTACACCCATTCGTCGAGATCGTTTGACATCCCCCGTGTTTTCAGGAACCTATCTAGTTGAAAAGCTCAAGTGTTCGTTTTACAGTCTTTGATATATGTATTTCCTTAATGAGTCTCATTTAATTAAATAAGAATTGGCATTAAAAGTTGCGATCAAAATTCCTAATTTTGATCCATATTTTACATTTATGCATTTTGTTTTCTATGGCCCGATTCCAGTTATGCATCGAGCATTGAAGATCTTAAAATTATAGAATCTATGTGAAATTAGCAATCTTAGTTCGTTTTAGAACTGAACCGCCCATCAGCAATCAATACTGTTCAAATATCCAGAAATTTCTGGGGTCAAAATATTCTTAGATTTTGTCTTTTCTTATGCACGGTGTCCGAAAATATTCTTATTTTTATTCGTACAAAAGTGTAATTTTGTAAACTTTGTATTTTTTGGGAATTTTCGTTGACTAATGATCGGGGGTTACC